>DWMG01003127.1:0-12286 GCA_018244855.1 Elbella merops
GTGGAGATTACGGGCATAAACCCCCTTTTGGGGAGGCCTGTGTCCAGCAGTGGACTGAGATAGGCTGATGATGATGAGGTACACTAATTACCTCCAGGGTTTTTGAGTCACGAAAAAAATTCCACCAACCATATTGGAATTTTTCAACCTAGCGTAGGTATATCAATATTGAATGAGTAGTGGCATTATGCTCCAACAAATAAACAAGGTTGTTGACCTTTAAAATACCTCTGATGTATGCATGTCATATATCTTGAAAACTATGTAGAGTTCACAGATATGCTGTATCACGTAAATGCAATTTTATTCAACTTTTCCTTTACTTAATTTTTTATTACATATATTTTTAAAATGTCAGCATGTAGTCTAAAAATAGACCTATATTTGTGTGCAGAATGGAACATTACTTGTGACCTTTAGATGTAGCAATTTGAACTGCGCCAGTGGCACACACCGGCGTAAAATGAAACGAAAATCTGTGTACTTCGATTTTGCCATTCAATGCTAAGTAAGTTATTTCTGTTGTGTCCAGTTTCGTGTTTTTATCACGGTACTTTTAACGAGTTTTATTTTCATTTTATTTTATCCTACTTGGGTCGCAATTCCGTTAAAATTCGTTAGTTTGATTTAACGCGTCGTAGTAAATTAACAAATAGTTTAAGTTCGCCGGTCGAAGAAGCAGCCAGCAAGGGCGTGCGAGTATTCCAATTCCCATACGAAAAATGTATAAACAATAAAAGGCAAAAATTTCGTACAGTTGGATTAGCTGCTCCCAAATATTCTATTTATTAAAGCAGAGTTATGAGCATTATTTTGCGCATCATACAACTTCTTATTTAAAAATAAAAATGTCTGTGGGGATAGTGGAATAGATTTCTAAACCTGCCTTCCAAAGAACAAAAAATTTTAAAGCCCTTTATGAAAACTATTACAACAATAAATTTAAATTTAGAGATTATAGGTAGGTATGTAATATTAATATCTTAACTAACTGAATATGGGGTTATAATATTTACAAAAATAACAATAAAAAACGTCGGGCTCCTTAAAATATAAAATATACATCAAATGCCATATCACAGAGGTCATTAGATCCAATGTTATTTGAATTTTAGAAAAGTTTAAAATTTGCAAATGCAATAAGCTTTATATATTGGGGCTCAATGTTTTATTTGCTATAACGAAATAAGACCATAACAATAGTACCCCTGCAATTTTGACTTTCTTGTGTTAAGTTCCTGTTTACCAATTTTTTATCATCAAAGAATTTAATGGCATTTACTTGGAACATCCAGGGGATAAACTTACTTTAGAAAAAAGTTTTTTGTATATCTATGACCTATGAAAGTAGTCTTAATTTTATATGTAGTATCTTAATCTCATATGTCAAGGAACATGAATGAATGTTTCTATGATCATTACAATGACTTGCATAATTTGATGCTTATTCCTAAAACAGCATCCCAACAAATAATACAATATCATTTATTCAGTTACATTTTTGGCAAGTGAAACTAAACTTCCATTCTTGCAAGTCACTTTACCTAAATTTAAACATTGTTCATAAAGAAATGTACTTCACTATGTTAATAAGACGGAGAAGCTGAAAAGGTATCATCAGGCAAAACTAGATGTCATATTATGATAAAAATAGTAGAAAGTACACGACCAATACAGTAACCACATGTGGACTTCTAAAATACAATCCATCACCGTCGCAACATACGGGCGAAAGGAGATAAAGTATTACATTAACAAAGCGAATTGACTTGGTGTAATAAGGAAATGTTACTTACCCATGCACTTATATTTTTCTGCTCGGCAGGCGTAGGCAAATCGGGTGCATCTCGCTTTTTCCTTTCGAAAGATTCGCCCGGATCATCGTTAGAGATTTTATTTAATGTGAAAACTTTCGGCGTATTTTGCCGATCATCGGCTACGTACAACGTATTTCCGGGAGTACCATAACTCCGCAAACCTAAGGTGTGCGATATTAAGCACACTAACGCAACGAAACAGATTCGATGTGCTGAAGCCGCAAACATTTTGTCATTACTGCGATTTAATATCCATCCACCTTCTAACACGAATTGAACGAAACTGTTTAATCAATACACGGAACAAAATGATCTTCTAACCACAGACAAGAGCAGAACATAGACTAGGGGCGTATTAGTATTGTAAAACAGATTAGTCATTGTAAAAATTCATGACAAATTAATGCAAATACGTGAATACATTGTGGTAATAAATAATAGTTATATTAAATAGGCGTACAAAATGTAATCGTGACTTAATTGTGAATATTTAACAATATTCATTTGCGAAGCTTTAGTGGTAGTACTCAACTTGTCTATAAAATACATTACATATTTTTAATGTAATAAGTGTAAAATTATTTTTATCTATCCGACATGCATATCATTCTAACTGTAGCTATACAGGTGACGTATTGTCTAACATTAATTTTGTGTATGTATATCTTTACAAGTAAAGTTGAATGAATTTAGTAAAAAGCTTTCTAAAGCTTCATGTGTATAAACTGTACAATGTTCAAATAGTGTTTGAGACTTTGAGTTTGATTAACATCTTAATTTTTTAATTGTAGTATCATTCTGCATTACAATAGTGAGTACTAAATAAATATACTAATATTTTTACGTTGAAACATAAAACAAAAAAAAGACAAACAATTTTTTTCATTTATTTCAAATATTTTGTATTATTTATTTTTTAATATTTATCCTCTGAAATGCATCATTCTGTGAGTATTTCACAGTAGCTTAGAAGTTATCTTACTACAGTGGTAAAACAGATTTCTAGTTGTTCAATAATATTTTTCTCGTGGATTTTAAAATTAAAATTTTTATATAAACTTAGGATTTATGTGCATAGATGTACAAACTAGACTGCTAAAGATAATTTAATTTAAACATTATGAAATTTCAAATTTTAATATTATAATTATAAGATTAGTTTTCACTTCTATTGGCAATCCCTATGACTGCCAATTTTATTTTTTAAATGAATTTAAGGGCATACAATAACAAAAATATTAAAATATATTAAAACATAAATTTTGGAATTCATCAGGTAGTATTGCTAAAGTTTAGTGGAAAATTTTGCAGATTGCCGGATTTGACCGAAAATATCAAAGATTGCCGTATTTGATCCAAGCAACTGACAGATTACCGGGTTTGATAGCTTATATATAATTATTATCTTCTATATATTAATAACTATAATTCTATAAATTAATATATGTGAAGCAAAAACTTAACTGTTTTTTTATTAAAAACTTGTACCCCTTTTTGTGAAAATTGCGCGGACGGAGGAATATGAAATTTGGCACCCTTATAATTTATTTATAGAAGGAGTGCAGAATGCTAATATTTTATAATTAACCACAAAAACGCAACGCACACTACTGCACCGACGGGTCCAATGTAAAAAGTGGATATAGAAACAACTTAGTCATTTTAGGAGAGTTTATATTATCGATAAAATTAATTATGTAAAGTAATCTTTACATTGGAACACTATTTTTAATACAGTGTTTACGGGAAAGACTAAGTATGCCAAAAACTAACCCATATTAGCCAATGTGCATCAAAGAAACTTTAATATATAAAAATAAAACAATACAGTATAAATAAGGTGGATGGTTATATTATTATACATGCAAAGTTTTATAAATTTTGTTTTTTCCAGCTTAAAATTATAGATTTAAATTTTTGGCATATACCCTGTATTAAATGTGGTTAAAGTCTGATAACCGATTAATATTATTTGTCTGTAGTCTTACAAAATGTCAAAATAAGAATGGAAAAAAAAAAAAAAAATTATTATATAGAGGAGTGCAGGATGCTAAAATGTATGTGTAACATATTATATATTAAAAATACCTTAAATTGAATTAAATAAACCATTTATTATTTACGTTCCCATTTTTAATATCAGACATGAGACGGATGGTTGTCACTAAGTAGGTAGTAAAGAGGAAAGATGTCTAATAACCTAAGCGTCGTCTTTGACATTAGATTTAAAACCTTAATTAAACTCATTCGGAACATTGTCTCGTACCCCCCGCCCAGCCGGGGTAAAAGCTCCCCTCAGGAGACCGAGGCACGTAATAGATGACCATAACGACGATAAAACACTGGCAAATAGGTTTCCTCCGGAGGACCCGTCACCCTCCCAGACACTACACAACCATCACATATACCATGATAGTGTGTTAATGTAATTGGTTAATCCGTTTTAATTCGTAATCCGTAATTTTTAATTTTAATTCGTAATCCGTAATTAAAGTAACAATAAATAAATAAATAAATATACATGCACCGTCCCCGCCGGCGAGACCGTAAACAACGCGTTCCACACGGCAGACGTGCGGCGTGCCCGCACGTTTCACCGTCGCCCTTCGATAAGCACTCACCGTGTCGATCCGTGCCTAGGTCCAAGTCTCACAGGGACCCCCCCCGGATCTCTGTCGCACAGTCCATAGTCCCTCTCGCTGGTCGGAGTCGGAGGTCCAGCCCGTGATAAGCCTGACTTTTACCCCTCCCCAATCTCCTTAATTCAGGTAGAGCCACTTAGGTTTGCCACTAAAATCCGGTGAAACTGTAGAGGCCAGGTCAACAGCGTATGATACTTTAAAAAAATAGGAACCTAGACAACGCTCAAACTGTTTTATTATTTACGATCGAATTTCGATCGCTCCTGGACGATTAGTATAATATATTTCTATGTTTGATTGTAACGAAAAATTGATGGATTCAAGAGTGTCAAAAATAAGTTTAATGGAACCAACCTCTCAATATTGTAAAAATTAATTGTCATGGCTGATTAGTAGGTTGGCCCATCAGTAACGCGTACTTTGAGTGGATCCATTTTTTATTGTTATTGTCGGAGGTAATCCGTCAAGTTTAAAATTTGTTTTACGTTTGTTCAATTTCAATAATTTTTCACAGTATTAAAATGTAAAATATTTTATTTAATGACGCGAAAAATTAACTCTAAACATTTTTATAATTAAAGTAGTGTCAAAGTAACTAATGATTTACAAAGAAATTACATGATTACCGATAAATGGTCCATCCTGCTCCGGGTCGATGGTCCATGGTGTTATTTACATTTAATAAGATTTTTTACCTCATAATATAAAGCAGTGATGGCCTAGAGGATAAAAATTTAGCTCATTTTATCAAAAAAGTATGCGATTTAAGATTAATAAACCGATCAATATCACTTAATAACATCTCATAAAAAATATCACATACTATAACGGTAAAGAAAAACATAAGAAATCTGCAAACCATAGAATTCTCTCAAAAAACTGTTGTATAGCGTGACAGGCTGTGGACTTCTCATTGTGAAAGGGATCCGTATCCAACAGTGGGACGATAAAAATATTGGACGAAAAAAAAAATCATAAAAGTCATTGGTATCATCGAATGCTTCCTCGCAGTAGTTTTCTTCTTCGGAAGAAACAATCACTCACTCTTGTGTTAGTAATATGTTACAATAAAATTTTGGAAAGAAATATTCGCTCAGTGAATTCAGACAAAAATAAACAATTTTTTGAATAACAGCCCTGTCGCTTAGATTTACTCGAAGCCTACACAATTTACCTGTAGAATTTTTATAGGCCTTCTCTTCTGTTATCTAGAACATTTATTATTTACGGAGATAGTATGACTGTAGATCTATATAATTCTATACACATTAATAAACTTTCACCACGAAAACAAACTTATCAATTGTACGCAAACTGTAATTGGCGCCAATAATCACGTGGCCAATTCGCCGCTTGTGATTGGTTGATTTAATCAGATAGCCGGGTTTCTCACCTTTCAAAAATTTCCGGATTTGAAATCAAAATGATATTTTAAATTCAATTTTAAAGCCAATTTGCAGTTTATAATGATAAAAGAAGCACAGTACGATCGTAATTTGAAATTCCCTAAACAAGCATACTAAAATCGCATTTATAACAAAATACGCAGATTTCCGCCTTTGACTGCCTCGTTAGTGGTATTTCGCTTATATATATAGGATTTATCTTATATTACTAAGACAAAACTCAAAAAATTTACCTTCTCACCACCCCTAACATGTAAAAAGAATTATAAATACATAATTGAAAAAAACATGATGACGATATGCGAAAGGCTGCAGGCAGATTCTGGATGCGACAAGCCGAGGACAGGGCGCGATGGCGCTCATTGGGGAGGCCTATTTCTAGCAGTGGACTGAGATAGGCTGATGATGATGATGATGAATTGAAATATCAAAAAGGAAGAGGCAAACTAATGCTCTAGCATGAAAACATCTGTCAGGTTCGCTAGTACTTAAAACTCCTGATTATGCACAAAAATTGTATTATTTATTGCTTTCTGATTGACAAGGTATTAAAACAAAAACGTCACATCACGCCTTTGCTCCTTGAAGAGGTAGGTAGAGGAGTGTAGCACACACCCACTTGCTTGCTTACTTGCAACCACTCAACCAACAAGACAAGTGTTACACATTGAAATATTGATAATGGCAATTAATTTTCTTTTTAATCCCTTATAAGGTAGGTTATTGTGGACTTTTTAATAACATTTTTACATGATTGTTAAGTACGAGTTGTTATTCTGTTGTTTAATAAATAATAGTGCAACTTCAAGGTGGTGCTTTATGAACAGTATTGGGAAACAAAATCTGAACGAAAAGTATCAATTTTATGTATCTATTTGGGGGTATTCAAACAAGTAATGTTTTAAAATATTTTTATTAAGTCATAATTACAGAACAATTACCATCTGCTTAGCTTGCTGTTTGGCCTTTAGACGGACTTGGGCAGCAATTCTGTCTAAGTCACGTCGACCCTGCATGGTGAGAACACGACCACCATCAGGAACTTTCTCAACCAACTTGAGCGCCTCCAGTGCCTGGAGAGCCTTACGAGCAATACTGCCAGATGATCTAGGGATAGAAGAAACCAAAATACTAATCAGTTTGTAAGTGAACAAAGCAGCGAAATAATTTTATGCAAAGTTAATATCTGTTTCTATCTCAGCACTTACGACAAATATGGTTAATAACTATTTGATAATCAAACCTAAACATAACATCACAAGCTTATCACCACAACATGTAGCCAGAGGACTGTAGTACACTCTCACATCCCATCAAAATTGGAATTTCAATTCAGAAAATCCCTATTGTATCCAACTCGGGAATAGAACCCAGAATCTTTCAATCAACACTATAGTCATACTTGCAGCCACTTGATCAATGAGGCAGTGACAGAAAATATTATTGTTGTATTATGTACTTTAAAGACATTTCAAAGACGATTTGGACAAATACTTATCAAAATCATGGAGATTTAGCATTGCAATGTAGGCATAGTTGTAACATAGACTATGCAAACTTTTTAAACTTAATTCATTAACAATTACCTGCAGAAATGTGAAGGAGTGACACCATTGCGTTTGCGACCACCAAAGATCTTAGTGACTGTCTTAACTCCAACAGGCGAGCGGATGTAGATATGTCTCAGCACAGCGGCACATCTCACATAGAACCAATCAGGGTCATACGGCGCCAACTCCTTGAAACGGCCGGTCTTTACCAAATCCATGTGTTCTGGTACCTTGACTTTGCCGCTCCTGAAGAAAATTAGGATTGTACATTTTTAAAACAACACAATTATCCACATATTACAGGCTCAACAAAAAAAAAAACCATGTAGTATACTACACACCTAAATTTGTGGAAATAAATGATGACAAACCCTATATTTAAGAAATATGTGTATAGTGTTGATTGTTACCATGACACATTTCTACAAATATACAATGGTGCCATGCCATTGCTGTGGTCAAGTTTCATGGATGTGGTAGTAGAAAACAGCAATACAAGATAATCCATCTCACAATTATGTCCAGTTATTTTTAAATGACAGAAATAAAACTAGTTTTTTTAGACTTTTTTGTAGACAAGATACAGAAATTATTAACCAACAGGTTGGTATGATTAATAATACAATACTGTTCGATTAATTTGATTGTCAATGTAAATAAATAGGCAAGTTTAAAAATTATTGATGAATCACATTTTAGGAGGCTTTCATAACATAACTTATAGGAAATAATCAAAAATAAGTTTAAATATAATTTTTAGTATTAGTTACTTGATGAGTAGCATGTAGACCTTTACATTAAGTCAAATATATTGTGTGCTTCACTGTATTGATTGAAGTGCATGATTTTATAATCAAAAACAAATTAGTGATATTTTTTTTGTAACTGCATAAATACATAGTTTATTTCTTGAAGCACATCCCAGAGGACTTAGTTCCAGATAATAGAGATCAGTTCAAAATCATTAAAAAACCAGGATCATTGTATTAATTTTTTATACATTATTAAGAATATATTTATATAAGGTAGATGCTCTAAGAGACTAGCATATTCTTCATCTATGACCTTTCGAAAACAAAGCTGTGTCGAAAACAAAAAATATTGTTAGAATTGGCAAATAAAAGCTAAAATGTTTAGTACATCATTCTTCAGTTATATTTATTATTTCAAATGAGCGGCAACTTACTTTTTCAAATGAGCAGCAACAGTTTTGACAACCTTGTCTTGTTCAACATCTTTCAGCGTGACGGAACGCATCTATAAAGGAATTAATGTATTGTCATTATTATTATATATTATTTAATTGCCCTTACAGAGTAGGCAGAGAACACTGAATACCAAATGTATCCATTCTCACAGACCTGATGCGCAACTTCCACATTTACCACTCTCTTCATACCATCACACTGATATGGAGGCATTTATTATAATATTTGTTTATTTTATTGTTTATTTATTTATTATCATCACAACTATCATTACAGGGAATGCCTAATGTGATAGTATTAATGTAATCATACCATTGTAATGTATAGCAAGAAACTTGTTATGGGTTAAGAGCACCCTTAAGATTGTTCAATGGTTATGCTCCAGGAGGATATAATAGAAACACATTATGTTTGTTACTAAACTGCTGGCAGACATAAATACTCTCGGGTTTTCATACTCAGGTCTTCCACAAAATTATTAAAATAGAAATAGACAGATTAGCTATATCAAGAATGCTAAGAGTATATTTTTTAATAAGTACAAGCAATTAAGATTTTAATTAAGATAATATTACATGAAGTCTCAAGTTTATTGCAAAAATAGTCACAATGACATTAAATTCATAATCAAGAAGATTCATAATTATTAAGATAATATTACATGAAGTCTCAAGTTTATTGCAAAAATAGTCACAATGACATTAAATTCATAATCGATTTGTTTAAAGTGTTTAGTGCAAGTATTGATTTAATTTTAGTTCGAATCAGAAACAGTACACTGTTGTAACAAATTATTGTATGACTTATAGGTTAGGTTATAGCAAAATCCTCAACGATTTATACGAATTACATATAATTAGTATATTTTACAAATGTAATGTAATTTTTATTTGTAAATACGTACGTCTATTGTGAATTTTAAAATAAACAAGTTAATCGATACAACGAATCATGTCACTGAATATGCCTATATACCAGACGTAAATTACACACTAATTTGGAATTTGAAGTTTAAGATTTTAAAAATTATCACTATTACCTTGCTGAGGAATTTATCACGTAAAATGCACTATAATCAACAATCAATTGTAAGAAATCCTCAAAAAACCACGCGGTTAACTGAGAAACCCACCTTGCCTTGTGTTGGCAACCGGAAGAAAGAATGAGATGGATATATATTAGATGAAATACAAATTTATTTTTTTTATACTTCAAATCATTGAACGGTAATGATATTTAAACTAAAGAACTTATTATAAGTAATCTGATCATATTTATGCTATTTATATACTTATCCATTGTAACGAAAATTAATAAAAACATTATATTGATTGTATTAAATTTGCATTTTTTTTTATGCGACAGCAATAAGGTTTCAAATAAGTTTTTGTCCTCAATAATATAATTTGCCAGAAGAATACGCAAAGAAGAATCTATTTTTTTTAAATGGTCACCGTTGCTATCAATATATCGTTTAGTGTAAGCACTCTTTATTATTTTGTGAGCAATTTTCAATTGTAATATCTTATTTTATTAAATGCAATGTATTGAAATCGTTACTCCAAATTTTTTTTAGGTAGTCAGTTTATTATGTATAGTTCTATTTTGTTGTCAAATTTTAAGTTTCAAGATTTCTTATTTTTTTGTTACACCTGGACAAATAGTTATACTTAACTTTATAGAGATATTTGCCATTGCCTTTTTAACAAGAGTCAAATGTGGACTTGATACAAGATTTTATTTGTCAAAAGGTTAAAAATGGCCGCGAAACAGAATTCCATTGAGAATGAAGGTATAATAACATTGTAATTGTTAGGGTTAGTAATAAATATCCGTCTAAGCAGTTACTGTATATTCCTTACTGTATAGTTATCATATTGAATTATTTTCACGGGCGCCGGTATTTCGAATACGTCGTTTTGTATGTTATAAACTTGTGCGTTGTTATTTCAGGTCAAACAAACGATGATATTCCGCTGACATCGTTGGAAGAAAGCCTTCTTAGTTTCGAGAAGCTTGATCGAGCTTCTCCGGAATTATGGCCCGAACAAAGTAAGTGTATCAATCGACTTCGAACGTGATATATAATTTTTGTGTAATGAATTGATGGCACTTTTTAAAAATCGCGGGATTTTACTTTTGCTATAATGTTGTCATTCCGACGTCCATTATGTACGGTTATGATTACAACAGTTCGGTTACTAACGACTATATTTTAAACGATTAATTTGAAATGGGAGATGCCAATGGTAATTTTTCGAACGATGAAAGCTCCCGATGTTCAGATAGTAATTTTGCAGTGCCCGGTGTATCAGAGTTCGCGAATCTACAAACTGGAAACCAGTCTCCTCCTGCGTGGAATAAGGGTCTTACGAAGGAAGACTATGTCTATATGCAACGTAAGTAAATCTTGTTTGTTTCCAATAGGAATATAAATAACATTGTGATGGAGAATTGATATTTCTTACTGCAGTTATATATCCTACAATCTTTGAATTATAATCACGGTGTGTATATAATATTACATTTTGAATTAACGTTTCCTTTACTATTAGAAAACCGATTAGTTTTTCGTATCTCATTCACTCCTGACCAGTAAGTTGCAATACGTATTTGTGTACTTAATTATGTGGTCAGTATCTTGTTTTCTCTAATGTACTGCAACTATTTTATTACTCAAAAGATAATAATGAATATTTATGGAAAAATATTAATGTAATTATATTTGTCCATTTCAAGGTACAAATTTAAATAATGATAGAAAAGTTATTTTATAATAATTTCATTTTTTCACATATTTCAGCTCTTCTTAACAATTGAAAACTAATAGGCATAAAAGTTTGAAGCTTTTAATATGATGATTACTGTTGTAGGTTTCATTGAGCTGAATGTGTGTAGAACTCAGAAAGCCATATATGTAATGCACACTGCCCTGTTGATTCCTAGCACTATTTGATGTGTATGTTATATGAACATCTAATTGGTCAATAGACCAACAGCTCTGCGCTACATGTTTTATATTATATCACAAACTCATATATGTAGGTATATATTACTAGTGTTACATGTAGTTTTCATGCTACAATTAATTATAAAAAGAAACATATTATTCTACATGTGTATTTGACTACAAACTATGTATTTACTATGACTGCCTTGTTTGTCGAGTGGTTGCAAGTGTGGCTGACAATCAAGAGGTCCTGGGTTCAAATCCCAGGTCGAGTACTATTGGATTTTTATAATGTAGAATTTCTATTAGTGACTCAGAGTGGATCTGTGCCCAGTTTATGGCAATAGGCCCACCCCCTATTCTATAGGATGTAAATGTAACTGGTGAAACATAGGAAATGTACTACACTCCTCTGCCTACCACTTCAGGGATTACAGTTGTGATGTCACATTAAATTTATTTTTTACAGAACTGGGTTCATTGACTACAAGTGGTCTCATAATGGAAGTGAAGAAACTCCATGATCTCGCTTATCAATTGGGTCTGCAGGAAGCTAAAGAGATGACAAGAGGCAAATATTTGAACATATTCTCCTCTAGACGACATAGGTAGCCTGTATGTTTCTCAGTAAATAATTTCTATTATGAATAAGGTACTTGTTATGAGTGTTACACTTTAAGTAGGATATATTTAAATGTTACAGTAATGTCACC
>DWMG01003128.1:0-12282 GCA_018244855.1 Elbella merops
GGTCTCCTCTCATATTGAGAGGGTTAAGGCCATAGTCTGCCACGCTGGCCAAGTGCGGGCTGGCAGACTTCACACACCTTAGAAATTTTTTTTTTTTTCATTCAAATACTGGAGACCTTTAATTTCCCACCAAGTTTTCTTACGATTTACTTATTATGAAGTTATTTCCAAGTTCCAGGTTTTGTGGTCAGAGCCGAAACATCTTAATGAGATCAGCTGCGGTAAATGTTTCATCATATCTATTCATATCTCACTTCCTCCTCATGCCATATCTAACAAATGAGTGTTATTTATAAAGCTGCTGTGGAGGTTTTCCAGACAGATTACATAATTAGCACATAGGAAATAAGACTACTTTTATTTAAACATTGCCCGTTTATTGCAATGAGCTTTTTGTTCTTTGTGATTACCTTTTGTTTTTGTAATAAAATGCGATGAAAAAATAAAAAGTATAATAATAATACTAAGTCTCATGAAATTATATTTAGAAAAGCTGTTATAAAAATATATATATAAAAAGATAACATCACTACTTTCCTCTAAAGGTTTTTAAGTTGATCCACTGGTAATTCAAGAAAAATGAACATTTCATTAATATATCATAAGTACTGGCGTAAGGCTGTAAAAACTTACTCTAGAGTCTAGACTTACGGTGATGAAGAATAACTTTTAAACTAAAAGAAAACACAAATTATGAACTAAGATAAAAAAAAATAAAAAAAAATTATCCGTGATCATCTACAAAAGTCACCCTTAACACAGAAAAAGCGAAAGACGTTTTTCAGAACAATGAAAATTCTTAGGATCTGTCTAATAAGTAGACTTATCTATAAGTATGTACGTTGTGTATATGTACCTATTTTTGTCTAAGGTACGTCTTTTATTTCAATTACAACACGCACTCTTCGAAGTAAGTCATTGGGAGAAACAAAAAGTCTGTTGATCCGGTAAACATTCAATTTTAGGGATGCGCTTACATTTCTATGACAGTACTATGGGATTAACAAATATACTAAGAGGTGGAGGGGATTACATTTCATGTAGGGTAGCCGATATGCTCAATTGTTTCAATTCCATATAAAAAATTCGGACACTTCTGTCAGTGATTACGTATATTTAATAAAGGAACATACAGCATACATTATGATTTTGAATGACAATTCAAAGTCAAACTGCTTGAATAATTGAATCAGTCATCATTCCAAACGTCATCATTGGAATAAATTACACAAATAATCTCCTTTCAATATTTAATGTTCCGTTGACGATTCAATGACGAAAATTATATTATTTAAAGAACAATTTGGAATATTTTAAACAGAATTTTCAGTATCTGCTTCAATTTTCTTAAGTTTAAGAACAAATTATATGTTCATAAATTTAGAGCTGAATGATATTTTTCTTAACAGCTGTTTTAAAATGTTAAACTTATGAATGTCATCAGCTAAATTCTGGCGTTGGGTAGCTGTTTAACTTTCGGTGTTATTTTTAAATGTCAACATTCGAGATCCTTTACAATGTTGTAAATTGATGTGCCAAACTCTACCAAGCCATTTTAATTTTCGTGACATTTAAAAAGCCGTTTTAGTACCATCAGAAACAACCTAACGTTCTCTTTGTGGTAAGCCACAGAAGCTTTACCAATTCCATAGTATGTATATTCTCTTTGTCAGACTTTGGTAAATGAATGAATGAATGAAAAAAATACAACTAGCTATATGTATCTCCGACGTCACAAACATTTTTCATAAACCTGAGTGCAAACTGGTGGTAAAAAACTTTGTAATCGCAGTTAGTTCAATAAATATCTACAGTCATAATTACAAAAAAGAATTCGCGATTTTGAACTTGGATTAAAATAATTATTATACGTCGTTACAATAAAAAATTCTGATGCTATCTTAAGCTTGTCCACAACTGAATTTCATTAGCATTCATTTTATTCTAACTTGATTTAATTATAGCACTAAACAATAGAAGATCTAACCCACCAGCTACCAATCCACGCTGATTCTGACTGCTTATAAAATCTACCAATTCCCACTATAGTAACGGGCTAAAAGTTTTCCCCTGTAAATGTCCCAAGCGGTGGCGCGTTTTCAAACTGAATAAGGCTTTGTCAAATGCCAAAAACATTCAGTGCAACTGATGCAAGCTGACCTAATTCAATAGAAAGAGGTCATTGACCAGTCATTGTGTTTCCATACAAGTTCGCGGCCCCTAAAACGATAAACAATAACAAAAGTAAGGCTTGTTTGCGCGACGAAGACGGAATTCGACCTCTGGGTATGCAGCGTCGTTGTACAACAGTGTAATGGGAAACGGGTAATAATAATAATTATTATTGTTAATTAATTACTTATCATATAATGGCTTTTCTTATGTCTTTATTGTTATCCATTTAGTCAAATTTGGTACATAATGAATTTAAGCATTTATAAAAATGAACAGCGTAGAGATTATGGGCAACAACCCCTTCCGGGGAGGCCTATGTCCACTAGTGAACGTATGCGGTCTGATTCGGATGCTGAAAAACTAAAAGGAAACAGAATGGTGTATTCGCTTTTTCTTTGCATTTCTTCGTTACCAAGTCCAGTATTACGAGTACGTACGTCTGGTACATTATGCTCATTCCGAATTTTCTCCATTATTTAATCGTTTGAAATGGCAAATTGCCAATAACTGTTGTGGACCTTGAACGAAACATTAAATTATATCAATGTTTGTATTAAAATCGTCCCTCTCTACACACTTCTTGGTAAAACAGTAGCTATATACAAATCACCAATGTAAAAAATACGTTAAAAATAAAATATTATATCAATAACTCGTAACATGTCGGAAAGCGATGATTTGTTATTTTTGAGAAAACTTTCATTACTAATGTAATACAAAACTCATTTTTATTTTAATGATTAACTTTAGTTTATTTCGATCATTAAGGAAAAAGTGGATATACATTTTGTGGAATGGTCAATAAAATTATATATGTAAATTAATTAGTATCAAACGGTAAACATACAAACTTCTAATACTGTTTATTATCACTAAAATGTGTTGAAAACATGCAATAGCGAACATATGTACCAAATTAATCATGCAACGTAACTACTGACGTTTTCTTTGACTTACTATCTAATATGGACACCACAAGTGTACAATTTAATTAATAATTTAGTGTCTGTTCACATTAATTATATTATCATCGTCCTCATCACTATGAGATATAATAATAAAATATCTTATATAACGATTTTCACATCGAAATTTAGAACTGGCCAGTTTATATAAAAATTTAAAAATATATTTATTTATACTTTTTATTTGGCACAGATCCAGCCTGCAAACGGAGCATGGCCGGCGCGTGCCGGGGAACCCCTAAATATTTAATGGTCTTTGAAATTATTACACTATCGCTTCATATTTTTGCGCCACAAAGTTCTATAAGATTATTGCACTCATCAAAATTATATGACTTATTTTCAAGTTACAAAAAACGCGACATTTCAAATATAAAATATCTCATTGTAACCCTTATCTTCGTACAGTTCAGTATCTTTTCAATGTTGGACACGGGTTTCCTTTCATGCTGAGGAAGGTTAAGGGCGTATCCAACCACGCTGGCCTAGTGCGAGTTGGCAGACATCGCACGCCTTGAAGGTCACAGAAAACTCTAAAACGTACACGTTTCCTCGAGATGTTTTCCTTCACCGTTATATTAGGTAATATTTAATAATTTTATTATTAGCGCCAGTTGTTCTGAAGTGAGTCTTTATCAATAGTTAATCCTAATCAGATAATATAATCAGATCCTCTAAATACGAGTACCTGTCTGTCTGCCACTCGATACTATAATTACGATACGGTTTCCTGATTATGAGTGATATTTTTGAGTTTCACGTATAACTAAAGTTTTATTGATGCACTAAAAACGTATGTAACTATATAACGTACATTATTTTAAGATTATTCTAGAAATTATTTATCATAAAGTAAAAAAGAGCAAGGAATGAACCTACACATTTATCAAAACATAAAAATTCAAAAGAAAACAAAAGACATCACAGTTTGATAGGGCTTTGTGTGTAATTAAATTATCCAAGTCCAACAGAGTAAGAAGTACAACGTACATACCTCAATCTGATATAATATTCTTCTAATATGGATATTTTTAAAGTCCATTACAATCACAAGAAAATTAAATTACCAATATCACTTTTATATACCCAAAGAGCATTTTCGGGGTATATAGAAAAACAAAAATATCAAAATTAAAGGATTCGTGTGATAAAGACAATATAAAATTATCATAGTTAATAAAATCATTTTCAAAATCACACAGGGTCGCACTACCAGAGGAAAACAATGTTTATTAGTTAACCGCACAATAGGTATCGTAACGTAATCGAAATGAGCCGTTTATTCCAACGTCGTGCTATTTAACGGGCCCTCACTGCATACGAATTTTTTATTTGCACGCGCGTTATAGACATTCATAAATCTAACACTAGTTTAAACTAAGTAGGTACCTACATTGGCAAAAACTCGTGTAAACGCTATAGGAATACCAAAATACCAAGGCACCAAAATACCAGGAAATATTTGTGGAAATTTTTTCGGAAGCATTTGGCTCTTTTGGTAGGTTTTCTTATTTGAAATATAGGTACCAATTTAAAACGTAAGTAGGTATAAAATCACCTATGCTGGCGGATTGATCAACGCCCCGACCAATTTCTTGAACCTAAAAGTAAAATATTGACGGTGTAATCCTATACTGACATGTAAGACTATGACTGCTATAAACTCTACAAAAGCATATTTTATTATCAGTTTCATTGAACAAGGAATAATATTTATTATGTTGTGTTTAGAGAAGATAATTTTTCGGTATTTCAATTCTGAAATCGTACATCTACGTATGTTAATATGTACATCAACCACCTACGTGATATTTATTAGCACACATACTTGCACGTATTTACAATAAAATACGTAATTACTTTAGATTGATGACTGCTTCGCGCTGGATTTAAAATAATTTGCCACGAGGCTCCTTTCAGAATCATATGTAGGTACTACGTCTACATACTTACATAGCCGATATTCATTCTTAATCTGAAATAAAAAATTGTTTCAGAGATTAAATTTGTCTGTCAGCGGTGGTGGTTTTACAGAGGAATCAAATGTAAAATATCAAAATTTCCAACTGTAAAAATGAATTTTACATGTTACAGTGTGCTGGCAAACGCGAGCCTGAGAAGGAGGCTGAAGCGCAGCAATGGATTGAAGCCGTAATCGGCGAACGCTTCCCCCCTGATCTGCCCTACGAACTGGCACTCCGTGATGGCATCATCTTATGCAAACTGATGAACAGGCTTCAGCCCGGCATCATCACCAAAGTGAATGTCTCTGGTGGTGACTACAAATTCATGGATAATATCAACCAGTGAGCAGAAAATATTATAATATTTAAAATTTTCAACTAATATCATTATTATTTTACGGCGGCCACTTGACTTATTATCCGCTTAATAACATAATTAGATATAATTATAATATCTCCATTGTTATTATAATTTATTAAAAATAGTATTAAGACAATCCAACGAACGCGAACGACGCAGAAATCATTGTAGGTAATACAAAAAAAAATCGTCGTCGTCATAATAGTTGGAGAAATATAAAATTTAAAATTCATCCCCTTAAACTTATTTATATGTTTGACAAAAAAAACGGATCTTAATTATTAATATTAACATAATTTGAAGGTAGAACAACCAACAGTACTCAACCATGGGATCGAGACCCGGTCCTCTCACTCACGATCACTAGTCTTGCTTGGAACCACTCGACCAACGAAGCAATCATACATTATTAAAATATATTTTATTTATTAATCGATTGCTAACTTATTGTTACAGGTTCCAGAAAGCGTGCGTCAAATATGGTGTTCCAGACGTCGACCTCTTCCAGTCAACTGATCTTTGGGACCAGAAGAATATTGCTCTCGTTACCCAAACTATCTTCGCCCTTGGCAGGACGGTAAACAGAATAACACTACAATTAATATACCTATGTACTGCCTCTCTCATTAGGATTCCATTTATAAATCTATTTAATGCTGATAACGATATGCATATCAAAATTCCTATAAAATACAAAAGTAGCTTTTTAAAATAAAAATAAAAAATAGACTTCATGAAATATTAAATAGTGCAAACTAAAATTAATTACATTAAGTTTTATTTCTTATAACTAACGTAATACAACTTATAATAATTGTCTTTTAAAATAATTAACGGTAATAAATGTCCAAGGACGTGACCAAAGAGAGCAAAGGAGAATACTATCAAAAAGATGAACCGATATTAAACATTTTCATTTTCTTCATTTTCAGGCGTACAAACACCCGGAATGGCAAGGTCCTCACCTTGGCCCTAAGCCAGCCGAGGAAAACCGAAGGGAATTTAGTGAAGACGTCTTGCGAGCTGGCCAGACTGTCATCGGTCTTCAAGCCGGCACCAACAAGTTGGCAACACAGTCCGGCCAGAACATGGGCGCATCTCGCAAGATCATCCTGGGCAAATGAAGTACCAGGACCGCACAAGTTATAAGAATAAAACTAGTTTATTTACGCTGAAACTGTAGTCCTTCATGTTTTATTTTGTGTACTGTAATTTATGTTATACTATATATTTTTAAATATAATAAATATAATAGTAGAACTTTAATTGAACGAGCTAAATTTGAAATACGTTTACGTGAAAATACTGTGATCTAAAAGTTGTTTTCTTGAATATTTAAATTCTGTATTTTTGTTACACATTTGATAAAATTTAAAAATAATTTTATAATAAATGAGTTATACCCAAGTTCGATTAAATACTACTAATTTTAACTGATGTTTACGATAGAAACGAGCTTTACTAAAATGTCATATTTACATGCTGGTTAACTTTAAAATATATAAGTAAACTTTTAAATAATTTGATTAGTACATATGTTTATATGTTACATTCATTCTGTCATTTAGAATTTTACATATGAATATACATATTATATAATCTCCTACTGTGATCTCTGTTTGAAGTCAAGGCGAGAGGAAATAATGTGGGTAAATAAAATATAATTATTTTGTATTTCCATGAGTGGTTTATTTACCTGCTTAAATCAAAATGTTAGGAGACGGTACATACTTAAATAAGAATTACAACTGCTTAGACCATGAGGCAAAAGTCACTAACTTAATTAATGACGTTGCTGGCCTTTAAATTATATATTCTGCCTTCCTTTATTTCTCCTTCAAAAGGAAAAATATTAGAGTCTTTTATTGACTTTTTACTATTAAATGTTTCGTGAGTGTTTATACACATGATTATAAATGTACCGTCTTAACTCACGTACGTTTTTCGAGATGGCCCGACTAGCTTTGGACCTTTACGAGGTCCTTCCTCATGAGGTCATGGCGTTTGCAGCGAGGTCGCGGCGGAGACTGATTACATTTATAATCATGTGACTTTTTACTCTCTACTAAACATATTCTATTAATAGACTTACAACAATACATGTTTTATTAGAAGACGTGGTTGTCCATTCACGTGTATAGTAGGGGCGATCATCTTAGTCCTATGAAGTAGCATCACTTATAGCAGCCTGAAGTAGGAAAGACACTAATACGAGTTGGGCTTAACATTCACTTTATACCAAAAATTTTATTCATGGAGAACAAGAGTTGTTATTTAACTCTTGCCAATGACAATTAATTCATTAACAAATTACGATAGTTGCAATAATAGACATTAACAGTTCTTTTCAAAAAGTGCTGTTTGAGGTCGATTGCGGATATTCATAGGCGAAAGTGGTAATTTACTACAAGTAGAATAAGGCCATACTTCCTTAAACAAACCTGAGAACTGCAAAATAATTGTAGATTTCGTCACAGTAACTAGCTAGAAAAATACATAGAAAATATTTTTATTTGAAGAAAACATTTAATTATAAGGGCTGACATCTGGATTTTGAATTTTTATTATAAATATAGCAGTCAGACCCGGGGGCCCACTTCTTGTTTTATTGCTGTATTCATATATCAGCTTAAAATTAATATAGGGATTAATAGACTATTTTCTCAACATTCTAAACGTAACTTGTGTAACACTGAAATTTTATTTTATCAATAGTCAGTCAGACTTATTGTATATTGTTGGGTAATAGATCTATGCTTCTAGCAGTCAGCCCTGAATTCTGTAGCTTGAAAATTAATTCTTAATACATTTTATTAGGTTTGTGGCAGTCTCCGAATACATTAATATATGTCCGAGAATTGGTAATATTTTATGTTCTTACCACCAATTTAAAAAAAGAAGGTCGGAATAATAAATTCTTATAAAATCTGAATTATATTATATTATGTCGTAACTGCTGTTATGAAACACATATAATATCTGCTTTAACAGATTACGAATAGTACAACCTATATGGTGACATCTGTTTCAGGAAATTAGAGTTACGTTCAAGGATTAATCGCATGGACACAGTTAGCATATTTTTTGATAGGTGGCTCTGTTACTTGTGTTTGTTTAGGTTCAAGGTCCACCAATTAATAAATGTTTAGATATACTAGGACGATTTTGAACGAAAATCGATATGCATATCGATACAGGCAATTGTTGATAACATTATACAATAGAAAAATTGTACGATTTAATTTTCTTATTGCAATTAATACACATTTTCGTTTTAAAATTATTCATGTCCTATGACGAATTAAATCACAGAGTATTAGTCACAAGAAAAAAGGTTCATAATTCATTAGCTATCAATTCTATACATTATATGTAAATGTAAAATTACGTGAGTAATCACTATTTTATTACAAAATTGTCTCACAACGAATAGATAAGCGGTAATAGCTAGTGATATAAATAATATCATATAAGTTTAATTATATTATAATTTACAGTTTATTTTATACGACATTACGGACTAATTAGCTGCAAAATTTTTAAAGTCCAATTGTTACTTGCCTTTGTACAACTTTTACATACATACCTAACTCCGTAGAACTGACACTAAATTATTGATGAACTTTAGTTTTTTATTAGTGCTGATGTCACTGAACAAAGGTTTTTAATTATTATAGGCCATAAACATAACAGATTTGGGTATTTATAAATTTGTAACTCGTATATTATTACATTGATTAACTTTTTATTTCGAATCGAAAGTAGTTGTTAATAATATATTACATGTGGTATTAACCTTGAATTTATTTAAACACTAAATATTAGAAAATCTTGTAGGATTACTAAAAATAAAATACTACTATTCAAAATAAAATAATTGCGTCTAAGTGTCTAGGCATTACATTACGATGTTGACGTTTTCGATAATCGAGCGTGACGATTGTATGTTGTGTTGTGCCTGGTGCCATTGGGAATGTGGTATTAAGTGACGACAGATAGACAGCACATCACTATTGTTAAATAACAAGCAGATTGAACTGAGTTTGGAGTACTTGTTGTGATAGTAATTGGAATTTTATTTGTGGAAACTGTCGTTACGAACTCAAAACATCCCAAATGCGTTGTGATCACGCGAGAAAATGATAACATTCGGCGCTGCGAATACTTCAACTGCGCAGGATGATACAGGTAAGATATTATTTTGATGGTATGCGTCGTATTCTGATTATTATTGTTTTCGTTAATATAATCATACTCTTGGTAAAACCCCTAATGTTGATTTGACTGAAGGTTTCATGCAAATAGCTTTGCTGCGTATGAATCGATTTGCATAGTGCTTTTTGTTCTGAAATGATAAAAATAATCAGAGTACATCTGCAATTACAGTATGATTTTCAATTGATCAATAAAATAGTAGGAAGCTATAAATGGCAATCTTTGAACTTGGTTATGGGATGGTTACTACGGGCATTAGTGTTTAATTTTTGTTGTCACTAGTGTTACTTTTAGTTTAATTTTACAACGACGACTTGAAGCAGACCAAAAACATTTTTGGAATGATGGTAAACGTAACAAAAAAGTATCATCACGCCTGTAATCTCCGTAGAATTAGGCAGAAAAATGTAGTACCCTGCTACATTTTACCAGTTTTGATGATAATGCATGGTAACTTTTCTAAATTCTTTCAGCAGCCAGTCTAAGGTACTCTAATCTAGAACTAAACAAGATAACATAAATTTCTCTATGTATTTTTTAATCTAAATTCTCCAACCCGCATGCCCAGTGTGGAGATTACAGACATAAACCCCCTTTTGGGGAGGCCTATGTCCAGCAGTGGACTGAGATAGGCTGATGATGATGATGACCACCAAGTGTGGAGAGCTGAATTAAAGCAACCTTTAAGTGTACTAAAATTTCAGGTGAAGTAAGAAGTATTTGCGAGAGTGTCTGTAGTGATGGATCCAATGCTACGGTCCAGCCGGGCAGCTCGAACCAGCGGCCCCGAATGGACATTGCCTGTGTACTTGATATCACCCATACACTGAATGTAGCACATAGGAGAAGGGCATTGGAGGAAGTCCGCTTGGCGTCTGACCTAGTCAATGCTAACTTACATCATATCCATGTAAGTACAGCAAATTGTGGTATAGTGTGAACTATTTGATATTAAGAATAACCAGAGAATGCCATTAGGTATTAATTCCATCTGTTGTAACCTAACTTTAGGATATAAATAAAACTAAATTTAAAAAAAATTGTAAGTGCCCACATAATCAGTCAAATATAATATCTGTAATTAATATTACTTTGGCTGTTACCCTTTGTTGGTAAATGAAACCTTCATAGGGGCTTTATTAATTGTTACACTTCAATTTATTCAAGGTCACTATAGCTTGGCTTGTGTCTATATTGATATACATTACATACATTGATTTCTACTCATAAGTAGCAATAATATCATAGTAGTTTCTTAAATAACATGACTATACTTACTCAATATTTATTTCTAGAATAAACTCAAGTATAATACATTTAACTTCCATTACAAGAAATGGTTAGAACATAATTAGTAGTAGAATCCATCACTCCTGTATAAAAATTGTTCAATTGACATGTACTTTATTTCATATTGTTTGTTTACGGTCAATAATGGGTTGGTGTTGGGAATATCAATGGGCAATGGTGACCACTTACCATTAAGTGGCCCATTTTTTCAGTTAGCTGAACTGAAAAACATTTCATTACTGTATTATATTACAAGTTTTTTGTGTAGGCTGTGTGGTATGACTGGCATTCTTTATCAAAACCATTGTTTTAATTTTGTTAGTAAGTTTCCTTATGTCTATACTTACTTCATTTAATTCACTGTCACTTAATTTGCAATATATAAAAGGTTAATGTGATCATATTTTTGACCTTGGTGTTTTAAATTATTCTGGTTCGAATTTTCCATTAGATTAATCACATGATATTGTACCTAAAGATATTTTCTCTAATTGAATAAACCCTATTGAATCCTATTAATATATGATTATTAAATATCCTCTCTACTTTTAATTAAACGTTAGATGTAATCTCATTATTGGCTCAATGGTTGCAAATGTCACTGCTGAGTGAGAGGTCCTGGATCTGTTTCCCAGGTCAGCTATTATCAGTTTTCCTAACTTAATATTCTTAGTAGTAGCTCAGAGTCTGGATTTATGTGTGTTGCATACCATTAGACTCACCCCCACTTCTTTAGTTGGGACAAAAATGTACCATAAAATTATGCAAACAGACACAATAAATACACATGCTCATGATACAAATGTTGAACATTGGGGAAATTGAACCCCAGGGATCCATAGCCATACCCATCACCAATTAATGTGACTGTTAGATTGATTGACAAGTTATATTTGTAATTAAAAACTGTTCTTATAACTGTAGCCTTTTTAATCACATTGGAAAGAAGTTGACACAGCTTAACATTTATCTATGATGATGTTTTCTATTCTTTCAGTTTGAAAAGCTAGATTTTGGGGAGACAAGTGTACTGGACACATTTTACAATGCTGATGTGGCTCTTGTGGACCTCAGTGTCCAGTTACAACAAAGTTCACTGCTCTATCATCTAGGTGTCAGAGAGAGTTTTGATATGAAAGAAAATGTTCTACTATACAATGATGTAGACCACGATGCAACCCTGAGACTTAAAGTAAGTTAAGGTAAAAGTAAGGTAAGTTATAAGTTATAAGTTACAGGTTCGGCCGCATATGGAATACTGCTCTCATCTGTATGCAGGAGCACCCCAATACCAACTTCTCCCTCTTGACCG
>DWMG01003129.1:0-12282 GCA_018244855.1 Elbella merops
GCCAAATGCAGCGAAAGGGCAAGAAGTCCAAACTCTCGAGCGAGACTCTACGGCTTATGACAGAGAGACGGATGAATCATGGGATCGTTTTCTGGGACCGGTATGCGTTTTCCTGTTGGTCAGTTAGCGGAACCGTCCCATACATGCCCGGCCTACTTTCTTCATATCCGCAAAAACTCCGCATGAGTTGATGCGGATGCGAATGCGGATGTTGAAATTAATGCGGATGCTCCGCATTTGCGGATGCGGATGCGAATATCCGCAACACCCCTGCTCCGTACTTACTTGTTTGTGAAAAATTTAAGTAATTGGTATATTTTGTCCAGATCGGATTGCGGTTATGCCTAGTTCATTTCATTGTATCGTCAATATTATCAAGCAACATCAATTTGAATGAACAACTGATTGGTACCGTTTCGTTGGAACCCATCCTAACAAACCTATTTGAATTCAATTTTGCTTACGTGAGTGGTAAAAATAAATAAAACCGAACGAAGGTATGATACGAGGCGGGTTGCGAGTTATAGGTCCCCGTGCGCTGCCGCGGTCGCTCAATTTCTCTAATTAATTAACGATCCTCTAGATAAGACTCGCTGACAACCTTATTTGTGGCAAACAAATCTTTGAAGCATAAATTTTAGCGTACACATTCTAAACTTGTAAATCTCATGCACAATATCCAGTCCGCTAATTAATACCTACATTCCCATCTGATCGACGCTCATGAGCGGGTAAATAAAAATAAAACCTACGAGTTACATATGATTCTAAAGCCACGGGCTGAATAAGCAAGTTTATTGCGTTATCGCAATTTTTTAGAACATTTTAGAGCTTAGAAAAGTAAATCGATATAATTCAGGCGGCGTGTACCCGGCCGGTGTCGCACTAAATATTCGTGAAAGATTCACTCCATACGAGAGCCAACAATTTACATTTGTCACATAAATAAAAGAAGCAAGCGGCCTCATTAGGCGACAGCGCGACAGCACGCCCGCGCCGCCGCCACGGCCGCCGCTACCGTGTCGCACTCCTCACCAATAACGTGTATTTGTCAGGATATTTCCACATAATTGCTCAGGACTCCAGCCTCCGCTGATTATTTTATTCGTTCTCCGCCTCGGGGTTAAAAGGGTGAGCACGAAGCGGGGCATCCTGCCGCCGCCTTATAAATATGGGTGCACTTAAGGATGACAGTAGACGAGCGTTCGAAATGAGTCGAAATCATCTCGCTGCCCATAAAATATTTTTTTCTGCGTATTACTGCTTTATTATCTTTAGTGCTTTGTCGCGGTGAGTGGCGGTCGAAAAGCGACACTTTTAAAAAATCTATTAAGAGTATAATTTATTAAAGGCTACGCTATCGATACATGAACGGGTCGCTTACAGCCGTGTATAAGCATCTCGTCAGTTTGTCTCAGCTGCTATCATGTTAACGTTTTCGGAGCACCTATTTTTCACTGCAGTAAAGTTATGACTCTGGGTTAGTTGATATCCTTTTATTTTAGAAATTAAGATATGATGTTATGGTTAGGCTTTTAACGCGGACTAATTTGAAGGTTTTTATACTGACCCATTAAAATTGTAATATGTAATAAATATACTATGAAAACAAGTCTGCGGTCATTTCTGTTTATAGGAGTATGTTTACATATGCGCCCTGATTGAAGAATTACGAACGACATTTTGTAAAATATGTATTGTAGGCTAATTTCTACGAAAGACTAAGCTATGTAGTCGATTTAAGTTGTATACAGGCACCTGATTATTTTGATCTATTCGAAACAAAAAAATGTACGTTCAAGCTAAACATGAATAATAATTTACAGTGGGATATTTTATTTTACACAGTTCTTATAAGAAGTTCGCTAAATAATATTAAAATATAAAATGAATGTAAAAGAGGAATATTAGGTCTATCATCATGAGCCTGTTTCCGTCCACTGCTGGACATAGGCCTCTCCAGTAGCACGCCACTTAGGTCTACAACGATAGAAGTATTTGGTATTTGGCCTCAGCCTACCACAGTTAAAGGATACATAACTTATGACATTAACTCACCATAGCAAAAAAAATATTAAAGAATGCTCAGGAAATGACAAATCTTGTATTATTTTTAACAAGTATTACCTTGGGTGTCCTAATTTACATAAACATTACAATAATATGATGTCTTTGTTTACTGCAGTGTACCTCCACGTAAACATACTCGTAGAAAAATATATAATCCACATTTACTACCAATTCCAGGAAAGAATGCAGATTAGAGTCCAACCTTCAGAGATTGGAGTTCAACATTCAGAGGGTTCAGAGTTCAAATCCTGGAGTACAACATTTACCTATAAGATTCTCTATAACTCTGTATTGTAGATTGTAACGTAGCCAATCTTGTTTTCACCAGCTACGATTTTTTTTTAAAGAGAAACTGATGCTTTCCATATCCGTGATAGAACGAGACGAGGATACTATTAGAAGTGTTGCCAGCTTATTCCTACAGGCTTTTTTCTCTCTGGTTACTATAGCCAAAGGATAGCCGATAGCCGATGAACGACAGCTGTAACAATGTAAGTATTTACTTTATAATGAATAAATCAACTTGCATTTGATTTTAAACATTTACCACTGCGCTGTGGATTATTAAACAGTGTCCATAAACGGCCAGCATGAACCAATTCCCACAATTACAATGACATCAAATAAAAATGGCGACGTGACGGCATAGACATACTATTGTCATTACTTAAATAAATCAACAAGTAACAACTAATAAAATATTCTTCATACATGGTAACGATCGTGCAACAGAGACGCCGGCCGCCGGTTCTGTGAAGTCGTTTGGAAAGCAGGCTGTGATTTGCAAGGTCACGCATATAACACGGATGTTCCCGATATTGAAATGTACAGACGTGCTTTATTCACCTACATATCAACATATGCAATTTGAAAAGATCCCAGCCAAGTCGCTGGCACATGAACAAAATAAACCTTACGCGCCCGTCGGAAGCCACCATTTCACTTGGAGAAAATTCTCTATTCGAATGTTGCCCAATGCGACAGTAGTATGAGAAACAAATACTCATATTGAATACGAAGCAGACGAACGGTACGATACACAGTATGGTAAATTCCGTATTGCGAATTATTAAATTATTTATGCCGCATATCGCGGTGTGCCGGCCGCCGATCGCTGAACCACAATATCGGGAATCCCTGTTCGCTGCTAATGCAATAATTTGGCGTATTTTGCAATCGCGTATTGAATATTGAATAGTTGGTAAATAGTTTATGTTCTCGCCGAGGATTTCAGAGTACGTGATCCGGCGCGCGGCTCGTTGTGAAATTGTACGACACACGGACAACATACGTTAACAAGTGGCCGTTTCGAATAAAATTTTATGTTCTCGTTGTGTTTAGATTTATATCAGATACGCGATGGATCACTTGATCTATTTCGCCGCATCGCTCTTAGGCGCTTCCAGTGCGCGGGCAATAAACTCGTCACATCGCTGTCCGTGGCTCTCCGTCGTTGGCCTCTTTACCCTACTTTACGCTGAAACTGAAAATTCTCATAATAATATCTTCAAAGTCTTGGTACTCGAACTGCAAATATGTAATTACCAAACGATAAAGCGGACTCGATTGTACAAAAGTACCTACTACCTAGATTTAGCCGAACGTAATTAAGATGTTCTAGTTTATGTTCTATTATGGAATGGTATCGATTTAAGTATTATTCCCACGAACTTCCTAGACCTTCAGTGTAATTTTTGGTATTCCTTTTCATTTACCTTGTACATTATTAAAATCCTTTACGATGTTGAAATATATTACCGTGATTTTAGACATGTAAACCTCTTCTTACATTTCATTCCCTTTCTTAGTATCATTAATTCTCAGTCTATATGAATACAATACATATTCATAATATACGACTGCATTAGCAATGTAAGTGACCTCTCAGTAGGGCAACCTACCTATTTATGTATATACCTAGTCGTTCTCTAAATTTCTACCCATAGGTTGTCTGGCAGAGATCCATGTTTACCTGCAACACTCTCTTTTGTACAATAAACACTTACAAGTGTTTTTCATATTCCTCTCTTAAACTCTAACCCAGAACTTTGTCGAAATGCTTGTTTATATTATACATAACAACAAGAAACACAAATATTTGTTGCAAAATATTGCTAGCAAATTCCATTCATCACAACTATTTAAATAATATATAACAATATAAAATCAAACAACGCATCTGATGTTTAAATTCGATAGATAGTAAAACAAAAGAAATATAGAACAGGGCGAAGATTGGAACGCAACAGCGATTCTTAATAAATATTGTGATAGCGTTATAGTTTCCGAAATGTATTCAGGTATCGGCTTGCCAACAAGTTATTGTGCAGAATATAAATATCGAATACAAGTTTATTGCGAACAAACACGACATGGCACCTCGATGAGTTAGTTTAAGTAGAATGATGACGGAATAGGCCCGACGTGTTCGATAGTTCTGTGCTGACTATTTTACAAATCAGCGAGTTTTTGATCATGTTTCAGCTTTAAATTCAACCTTAATTTTGATCGACATTTGAATTGCTTCGTTCCAATTTGATATTTAAATGGTGGAGTTTGAAGTTGTTTCCCTTATGTTGTAAAATTGAGTAAAATTAAGTACAATATTAAAAAGTACATTTATTATAACAAACATTTCGCGTATAATTGATTCAATGCCATGTGATATGTCATAGAAAACTTATTACATAATGGAAATTACAAAATATTTCTAAATAACTACTTGAACAATGAATTTAATTAGCAACTGATACAACACATCATTTATTAATCTTAAAAGCCTGCACGAATTTGAGTCTAGTTACAAATAATAAAAAAACAAAACGCTCCGCACACGAACTGAATAGCAAAACGGTCAGTTGGTCAACAGTTCAAAAATAAGAATAATTTCTGCTTAGCGCGCCGACAAAGTAACAAATACATTCTTTCTCGAGTGTAGCCCTAATAAGACAAGGGCGCATTGCGTGCTGAATCGCAGACGAAATAGAAATGATTTAATTTGGTCGAGGAGGTCTGGGAGCGAGGGCGGATAACCGCGGTGCCTCCGCCATCGTTTGTCATCACCGCATCGCGTGACTGCATGGTGTTGACTTAATGGAGTGCTCGCGAACAAATTCAAAACATGCCTCCTGATACGGCTAAACTATCGCCGTGTATTATATCAGTGATTTATACCACAAACCAATTTCCTTCGCCCTTTATAGCGCTGTTAACGGAAGTGACGGAGTGACGTCATATTGGAATCGATTTATTATGTTTTAGTTACATGTTAGTTTTAATGATGTCTTATTGCCTTAGATTGAAGTCTTTCTGTATTAATCTCCTGCTATTTGCAAGTTATAGATGTTTTTATCATTATTTACCATTCGAATACTTGTCGTTTTATTTCAAACTGTTAAAAAATATTTTCTATCGGATACCGTGTCGTCGGATTCCGAACACAAAACAACGAATAAATTATTTGTCTCTGTCAAGTATTTACATTGAATTATTCGTATTATTTTTGCTAATCAGCAAACAAATTTCAAGAAAATGTCTTTACCAAGTAGAATACGAATATCGAGACGTAAAAAAAAAAAAATATCGTGGGGTCTTCCAAAGTTAACCCCAGGGGGACTGGGGATCGTAATTGAAAAATAAAAGGCTGTAATAATAGAATTTACATTACGTGCTCTTCAATGACAAATTTTGCCGTCTGCCTGCTTTTGTCAGGAGAGACATTGACAAGCTTGTCCCTACAATTTTCACATGGGTACGTCGATTTGCGCAAATAATTTAATGTTAGACACATACATATGTAAACCTTTATAAATTATTCGTTAATTTTTTACACATTATTTCATTATTGTTTGTTGTTATTGTTGGTATTGTTATATCATCACGCATAAGCATTACGGGGTAGGCAGAGAGCAAACAGTTGCAAATATCTCTATCCCTACAGACGAAGCGTAGTTCTCCTACATACATGAATACCATGATTCTACTCAATTTATTATGTTAAAAAAACAATTAAATTACCACGGAATTAGAATTAAAATATAACATCACGCCGAAGGCAGGATAGGCAGAAGAGTATAGTACCTACACTCCCACGATTCACCAGTTACGTTTTTACGTCTCCTGGAATAGATGGTGAGCATATTGCCATAAGCCGGGCCTAGATCCAGACTCCGAGTCGTTACCAAACATTCTAAATTAGTAAAATCCAATAGTACCCGACCCGGATTTTGAACCCAGGACCTCCCGACCGACAGTCGCGCTTGAAACCATTCGACCAACGAGGCAGTCCGAATTACAATTACACCACCAAAACCCATTTTCTATTTTATTGTGATGCCCGGAGTTACTCTGTACTAAAAATGAAAATATCATTATTGGCCGCACGCAGCAATAACGTCACACAACATGTAGAGACTACATTAATGATCGCAGGTCGGAATACTAACATGAATCCACTGACCAAATACATGCTTATGTAAGCCGAACATACTCGTCAAGAGTTAATTTTTAAGGAAACTACATTACCAACCATAATGCCCGTATTTCCCTAAAGAGTAGGCAGAGGATCGTAGCACTCGCATTTATAACGAGCTGTTATAACTACGTATGTACTACTAAATATTTTTGTGTTATTTATAATTATGTATTCTGGATAATTGATATTGAAGATAATTGATTTTTTTCCGTCGTTGACTCTCTTATAAATAAATGTCTTAAATCGTATGTGCCTATCTAATGTCCTTATACGGTGAACGAGGAAGATCTCGTGTTAGAATCCACACAGAGGCGAGCCGAGGCAAATAAAACGCGTTCACACACGGGGACATACCAAAACGAATTTCCCAAACATTTGTATGCAGATATTACGGTAAACGGTAGAATTGTTTCGTGCTGCCAACATTTCCGTACAATACGCTGGGGCGAGGCGCGGCGCGGCTAGTTAGCGCCGAGTGAGATGTAAAGAGATGTAAATGTGTGCTGCGCCCGCGCACGGGCCGCCGCTATCTCTGCCGCATTGTGCTCGTATACACACCCGCACAGATTCTAAAGATTCTATGTGTCTCTAATGTAATGAAAAAGTGGACAGCCATAGGTCTGCTGGCGTCCTACCAACATGAACTGACCACAACTGCGCTGTCAAGAGCCTACGAATAAGAAGAATTTAACTACACAAAAATTATGTTTCTCGATCAATAGGATAAAAAAGTTGTGGACTCCTCGGAAGAACTATAGTAGTTCAGAACGTTAATCGAGATTCAGTCATCATCATTATCGTCAGCCTGTTTCAGAGCCTCCTCAAGGGAATTTTGCCTATAATGTCCACGCTGGATATGCGAGTTGAGGATTCAATCACTAATAAAACAGGTCGAATACATCATCGCGATCATTTCAGCCACCAGGTGAACACAGGCTTCCATTAAACATTGCGTTTTTGGCTCCACAAGTTCCCTGCGGCGTTGACTCAGGCACACGACAATTAGAGCATATTAATTAATAAACATCGTTCTCGCTATTATTGTTTCTAGTAAAAAATGCGCGGCACTAAGCACTATTCGTAGTGCCGTGTATAAATTACAACTACGGCATTTTAATGATCCCCGCACACCCAATTATACTAAATATGGTTTAAAGATAAGAGAAGCTTTTGAAATGACAGAGCACCTGTATAGGACAACTTTACGTACATATTGTTGTAGGCCCTTCATAGAAATTAATGCATTTGTTACTTAACATTGTGTCCGTTATTTAGAATTATTATTATTACACCATCACGCCAGATCTCTTAGGGGGTAGGCAGAGAGCACAAAGTGCCAAATATCTCTATCCTTACAGACTTCGTTCTTGTTTAACTTTCTTGTTTAACTTTAATCACTCTTCTCATAAATCTATGCTTTCTTCGGACTTCTAACTCCCCCAACAGTTAGTTTCCGACCTTTTGTTAATTTGTTTTTTTTTTTGGTATATTGTTAAGAAATAATTGATGTCAAATAATAATATCTTGTAGCGATGTGTATTATAAATCTATACGACAGACAACGAGACAATTGACATGTGCGTTGTGTCAATGAATCCACAGAACGAGCGCGTCAGTTAAGTTGAAGACTTGTTGCTATTTTCAAGTGAACGTGACCACTGACGTTAATTTGCGTGATTATTGTTGTATATTGTTATCGCGGTCCGAATCGCATTCATTAATATTGTCACGTTAAATATTACCGGTTCTGTTAATCTCGGAACATTCAGCATAAGTATTTAATTAAAAGCATGATTGTGACGCATCAACCTTCACGCTTTTACAACCTACAACCTTCACGCTATAGTGCGTTTTATAAATATGAGTTGCTTTTATTATATAGGAACCTGCATAAAAATAATAGGTTTGGTATAACTAATATTTTGAGTCAAAATCAATACTCAAATACTGTTAAACAGTATTACTAAATATTATTATAAATGTTTATAATAAAACTATTTCATATTGATAAAATCTCACGTATACAACATTAAACATTAAACATAATTATTCTTATTATCGTGTATAACAGCTACAAGATATATCTAAGGTAGCAGGTACCTCATTTGTGTCAGGAACTGGTTCAGGCAGTGTCTGTGCAGTGGAACTGCTGAATCTCTGACATCCTAAGCATTGGATCGTACGCTCACAAAAAAATATAATATAGATTATAACTGAATGTAATAAAAGCACATCAGTGCTGCAGAGACAGAGTGATTCTATATTTGGTACCCTCTACCTACAATGTAAGATGCAAGTCTAGAACCTAAGTTAAGTTCAGTTAACTGTACACTTCAATGTAAGCATTGAGTAAACAGCTAGCTACAAAGCTTACAAATATGAATACATACAAAGTTATTCAGACGAAAATAGTATGGTATTGCCATATACATTAACACATACCTTTAAAAGGGGAGTGTTGACAACCAAGAGCAGACAAGCATTGTATATTAATATTTTATTTGCATACAATTATAAATTCAATAAAAAGCGCGATATTCTGCCGTTTTATGCATATATTCGTACATATATGCTGCAAGGCTCTTCCAACCAAAACGATATCGACATTCTTACCAGTTGAAACAATGTCTTGGATGATATGAATTCATGTAATTAATTAAAATAATTAACAATTATATTTTTACGTCTTAAATATATAAATAAAGTACACTATATCACTTTTGAATTTGTTGAAATAAGGTTATATGAAAGGATAGAATAGAATTTTACATATTTGCTTGTTTTCGTACATTTTATATAGGAACATTTTCACAGCAAAATATAATTACTTAGTGAGGTAACGCTTTATTATGTATAAATGTCTTTATTCTCTGCCACTTATATAGTAAAGTTTAAACACTAATTAAGTCAGTGTAATATCTCTTTTTCTGGACCCCTTTGTGGTTCCATTGTTGGATTTTCTCTCAAAATGAGAGGGTTAAGGCCAAAGCTCCCCACGTTGACAAATTTCATATAAAGTCTTAGAGTGCAGGTTTCCTCACGATGTTATCTTTTACTGTCATAACAAGTGATATTTAATCTGAAACGGACTTGAACGCCGGGATTTGAATCCAGAATCCCCGGAGTAATGCGCTAAATTTCAAACCAGTAGGTTAAGACTGCGATATAATATAAATAAATTTATGAGCCACTTGATTATTTATAGGTAAAAGGCTAAATTTCAAGCTAATAGGCTGAGACTGCGCTATGATATATATAGATAAATTTATGAGCCACTTGATTATTGACAGGTAAAAGGCTAAATTTCAAGCTAATAGGCTAAGACTGCGCTATGATATATATAGATAAATTGATGAGCCACTTGATTATTGACAGGTAAAAGGCTAAATTTCAAGCTAATAGGCTGAGACTGCGCTATGATATATATAGATAAATTGATGAGCCACTTGATTATTGATAGTGATAAACCACTTGCTAACGTGTACTCTGCAAACCCTGAATATGGCATTAAAATGTATTGAGACATATCCTCTTTAATTAATTATAAACAATTGACTACATACCAGACGCAAAGTTGGAATAAGAGATGACTTCACCTAAACCGCTCTGGTGCCATTTTATGTGATGTCTTATAGCAAAAGGATGCTCGAGGGCCATCACAAAACAGCTATATCAAAATTTGCTTTGCTATCCGAGGTCGACTTTTTTAAAGGACGCTAATAAAATTGATGATTATTATAAACACGCACCTAAGTATTTTATGATTGTGCTACATATTTTACACAAAGGAGACAGTAAGCTTATTTACAATTTCCCTGGTACAAAAATACGAGTGTGGGTCTAGAGCCAGGTACATACATACGTGTTAAAACTCCGGGTACAAATAACAAAGGCGGCGCGGGCGCATACCTCGCAGGGCTCCCCACACCTAATTAACCTCGGACGTGACACAGCCACATTATAAATTTTAAAACTGTTAACGCGCCCGCATTAAATTCTCAAATAAAAATAAATCTAGCCGGAGAAGTAGAAACAAAACAGATAAGTAAATAAGATACCGGCAGCCGTAATTTTGCATTTAGCGATCATACTCTACTAATGAGCGAAATTCCTAAGGTTTTTTTTCTACTCATGCTGACTCGTTTGTAGCCATCGTTTTGCACCCGTAACTTAACTGATAAAGTGAAACTAATACAATCAGTGCTGGGGAAATTGAACAAGCACAAGGTCCTAAAGAATATATCCGGGGTTTTAATATTAAATGTGCATGTTTATATACACCATTATATATGTACCGGCTTAACTCATGTGTGTTTTTGGTATAGCCTCACTAGTCCCCGTTGTGCCTCGCTACAGTCTGCGATAGTTTATGATAAAGTACTTCGCATAGGTCCGAAACTAGTCGGGCCTTCCCTAAAATATACATCAGAGTAGGTTAAAACATAGTATATAATTACACATGACCTTTATCTACGCATTATAGTTCATTCAGCGTCCTATCCTTTTATCTTCCCACTGTTGTACATGAGTTTCATATCAGAATATGAAAGGATAATACTATATATTTTACCACGCAGTTCAAATCCAGATTACCAACCTTCCAACACCTTCGGGATATTATGCAGAACTGTAAGTTATGCAGGTTTCTTCACAATGGTATCCTTCATCGAAACACCGAGTGATATGTATTTGATGTTAAAACACACATGTTTATAAAGTGGTGCGCATCATGCTTTGAACCTGGGACCCTGAGAACGTGAAACTGAATTGTAACCCACTCGTCTAATTAGGCTAATAATTCATTACAATTTCCGTAAGAGAAATCCTTCAGTTCGTGATATAGAAGCGTTGCACGCCTCGCCAAACGTAATCTTCTGTTCCTCGATTAATCTAACTTAAGAAAAATCTAGCACAATTGAATCAGTTTCTTACATATATTAAACAGTCCAACACTGACAAAGTACCACTGATGGTATAGTTTGAATACGCACATTAATTCGATTGGTATAAATGATCATTTAAGTCTTGCAGACTGGTTTGGTGCAAAAACCTACATAACTTATAAAACTGATATATAGAATACTTACACATTGGATACACACTCAAGGATATACTCGTTATATGTAGGTAATAATAATAATATATGTAATTATATCTGAGGTCATTTCCACACACGGCTATCTGATCCAAACTAAGCATCAAGAGAGTTTATGATATGGTAACCAGACGGCTGTTAAACTACAAAAATACATATGAATATATATTTTTATAGATATTTATTTATGGTGGGAATCGCACCAGGAACCCCCTTGCAAAAGTCAGGTTCATTAACCACTTCATGAACGTGCCAGTCACATGTCGTCATGAACTCGTCATAGATCCACAAGACAACAGCAGTTTATCCCTCACATGTCTATGCGTCCTAATACTATATACATATATGTATATGAAACACAAAGCAAACATAAGTAATATCGAACCAACGATAGTGTGTTTGGTCTTATGGCAAAGGCACATAAAATATAAACAGTAAAAGGCTACAGCTGATCTGCATACGAAATCCTATGCGACCTAAATACTCACTATTGCAACTCCAATGTTCGCTGCTCACCTTTCACTGTTCTTAATAATCTGTATCGCGCTTTATGGATAGGACACCTTTTCACTACTTATGGTAATATTATTATGCCATCATGCCTGATTGTTTACTGGGTAGGCAGAGAGCTTCGTGAGTCAAA
>DWMG01003130.1:0-12282 GCA_018244855.1 Elbella merops
CCTCTAGCTAGGTGGAGTGACGATATACGCAAAGTGGCTGGCAGTGGTTGGATGCGAAGAGCTAAAGATCGAGCTCAGTAGCGTGCCATTAGAGAGGCTCATGTCCAGCAGTGGACGGGAGTAGGCTGATAATGATGATGTAAAGTAACGGTTTCATATTATTAAAAGCATGCTCGATTACTTGCTATCAAGAACTAAATATACGAAAAGACTATACTTGCTACCAAGATTAACATAATTATACAAACTTAAAGAGAAGTAAATGAATATTCTTAGTGATACATATTAATTGTTCTTATTTTATATCACACATGTTGAATAGGTACAAGACAAAAGCCAACCCTATCCCTAAGTAATAGATCTCTTTCAGGCGAAATTATCTTCGGTAATGTTACTTGAATTTAAGACTCGTTATATCTGTTAACAAACAAAACCGTTCTTAAAACAAGGGTATGAGTATGGCTGCTTTGCGGCAGACAGTTGCAACTTCAACGTTGCAATAGTCACATCTTGGATGATAGTTTTTGTGAAGAAAAATTTCCATCTATTTTGCGGTCAGTGCTCGTACGTTTTCCGTAAAAGGGTTATTCGTGACAACGTAATATGCATTCTAAATACTGTGCAATCGGATGCAGTATTCATTTCTATCCAGTAGGGTTGGGTAGAAATGTAGGAGGATATGTTTATATACCGGTAGCTTCCATAATCGTCATACAAGGTGTATTGCACGCTTCATACACAAAATGTGTGTGCTCCCATCGTTAATACACGGCCAGCATCCGTCAATATTTGTTTAGGCTTGGACCCACCGCGGACGGTTCCGAGAATCCCGCCTAGTATAGATTTTATTGAGCCAACAAGTTATGGGAGAAATATTTCATAAGAGCTCCAAATTATTTGATGGTCAATGTGATTTCTTTTGGAAACGTAGAGAGTGGTGCTTAATAATATAATTACCTTGTAATAACATGCATATACATAGGACATATGGCACAACTCCATGTGTTGTATCCTCATGAAATTACCCATAAATTGGTTTATATTTTTAATAACCTACAAACTGACCGATCTGAATTATTGCCCTTTATAATACACACGAGCTTTTGGGAAATCGTAAAATGTCATTTTGAACCAATAAAAATCTTTAAGGGTGCACATTTTTATTATGTTAATTTAAGGTATAACACGATCATGATGACATTGTAAAAATAATGCAGTTTCTCGGAACGCATAAAATTCATTATCATGTTTAAAAGTAAATAAAATATAATCTGCAGATAACCCGTAATGCAACTGGCCGATACAAATAATTGTGATAAATTCGAAGAGTCTAATAGACACGTTTTATCAAAATTAGAGGTCAATATTTAAAATTTATTTAGATAGGGACAAAAAGAATAGTGCATTTTAATGTACATGCTATAGAAATAATAAAACAAAACTAAAATGGATGACGCACAGCAGTCTAAAGTCTTCTTTAAACAATTCGGATTGTAAGAAATTGATGTATTGAAAGAGTTTAGTGCTAAATAAAGGAAGACATAGATATTATGTAAAGCCTAAGAGATGAGCATACTTAAAGGGCAGTAAGTGAACTATGAGGTTTAATAAAACAGTAGGTAATGAATATCGAGTTGCCAGCTAATGGATTAGAATGGGAAAATCTTGTGTCGTAAAATCCTTGAAAGTTCTAACAGCGCAGTATGTGAAACAGATAATGAATATAAGTTTCACTTTACTTCTAAGTCTTACACTTTTCACTTCTACTAATGTTATTGGAGGTATTTAATTACTAGTATTTTTAGTAATTTCTGTAATTGCTGTGAATGACCAGTTCTTCTTTAATATTTCTGTTTCTTTTAAATACAATTATCAGCAGTTCCTACACCTAGCTAGGATAATTCTATCAGTGTCAGGCAATCTTCTTTAATAACGTCAAAAACAACGCGTAGACGCCATTAGTACGGTCGCGAGCAGTCATCAGAATAATTCTACGCTCCGTCCAAATTGCCGACAAATTGAAAAGGCGTGGGCGCAACTATTCTGGAATGTCGCTACGATCTTACTACACATTAAACGATGATAAAACGAGATAAATATTTTCATTATGTGCATTGTATTACAGGAAGTTTTGTGGTGTATAGCACCTAAATGATGACGTTGACATTCTTACAAATTTTAAAAGAAACAAAGACAAAGAAATTAATTTTTTTTTGTAATATGTACCCCTACAAGTTATACAAGCGTTAAGATATAAAAGTTCAACAAATAGAGCAATTGCAGGGTGCACATATTACAAATTAGATCCTACTCAGCATTATGCTGGAAATCCAAAAACAACCAGCGTTGGTCTTCGGCAGGGTCTATTACTATTGTACTATTGTACAAAATACATGTGGATCCGTTAAATATGGAATACAAATTCCATGGTAGTATTGGCTTTATATCGTTAGCTTAAAAACTGGCCTTCGTAAAAGCCTTTTACACACTAAGTCGGAGTTTTCTACATAAACTAGACACGTATGTATATATGCAGGTGAACTAAAAGCGATCATTTCAGTTCTCGGAAGTGGGAATGCGCGTGTGACTAATTTCCAACGGTAAAGATATAATACCTGAAATCCTATTACTCAGTCCACTGCTGGACATAGGCCTCCCGCAAAAGGGGGTTTATGCCGGTAATCTCCATGCTGGGGATGCGAGTTGGAGATCGCAGGGCACAGCTTTTCGCACCGTCGACACTACTGCCCGGTGGCCAGGGCACGTGGTCGTGCCATTTTATTGCCGTCTAGTTATTTGCAACTCTCTCCACTTAAAAACCTGATTTATGAAATTTTCCGATATAGGTATAATAATATACTCTCTCTTTATTTGTGGTAATAAATAGAAGAATTCAGTATTTTTTTATTAATAAAATTATAAGCAAAATGTATAACTATAAATAAAACATTTCACGGTGTTTACTCGCCAACTACGAAGATAATAATGAAACAATATTTACATGTTAATTCAATCGATGTTATACGAATGACATTCCAAAAAAAGTCGCTATAGTATTGATATTTAAATTGACTTTGACAGTTGATTTAAATGAAGTGTATCGAAAATGAAAGCGTGGCTCGACATGACGCGCCAACAAAATATTTGTCCCTTATCATTAATCAAATCAATGTTTAATCTCGTATGTAATAAAGATTAAACTGTAATCAGAATAAGGCCGTGTGGCGTTACTGGGAAAGTACAGCTCCAAGGTACTTTTTAATTTGTTGGGATGATTTTTGTTCTATGACTATGAGTATGGTTTGATGATTTTTCTATATTATAAATGTTGCAGAAATATTACAGGTCTACTAATGTTTTTTTTTCCAACCCACTACAATTCCACTGTTGGAATACGAGTCTCCTCTCATATTGAGAGGGTTAAATTAATATTCAGATGTAATGGACCAGATTGTTCATATTTTGATGCACTAATACTTTGTCTCAGTACTATCTCTAAGCAAGAATCAATTTTATTTTCTAACACAATTTTTTTGGATAGATATTTTGTATTGGCAATTTAAATAATTTTATGGTGTTGGTGTATGGTAGTTCTACTTTATACATGGTGAGAATCCATTAATGTCCCATAAATTAATAGGTAACTCATCCTCTAACACGGAAGAAAGCTGGCGGTACACTCTTATATTTTACCACAATGCGGATTTATTTTCCTCATCTTAAAAGTAACCTTACTAATACTTTTACAATTTGATGTTAGAATGTAATTCTTTGACGATGACGATGACATTCATATCACACGATATTAAAATAATAATTCAATTATTGACTTACCCACGTAATTCTGACTATTTTTTTCTTAGGCAAATTTTTCAACAGTATAATACATGAAAATTCATAATTAAATTTCAAAATGTTAATGGTTGGAAATATTAAAAACATGTTGAGTTTATTTTTACAACTGAGTGAGTTTGTTTATTGTCTATAAATCATAATTAAACAGAGTTATCGAAAATTTTTATTTTCAAAATACACAAATGTCCGGAATCCAAACATACAACGAATGTACATTTCATTAAATAGGCATTGTACAGTCCCGCAATTACGAGTAAATGCCTCTTCGGGTATAATTTTCTCGTCTGCGCCCCGCCCCCAGTGATTCCTTTATTTGCCCGACTGTACTTTAACATTGTACTGGTTCCTAAGTGGCTTTCTGATTTATTGGTTGAGTCGTTTCCTTCGATTTAAGAGTTTGTAAAGTCTCTAAATGAATGCAATAAAAGTGCACTGCAGTTTTTATTTTAGAAATGGAAATAGTGAGATAGCGCAATACCCACTTTGCGTTAGTAGGTCGCAACGTCATACGTCTTATCCAATAGGAGGCGAGTCCTTCGCTGATACAATTCTGTCTTTAGTGAGATTGTGTAAAAGGTTCTTCCAAATTTATAATGCTTTATTCTTTCTAGTGATTTAAATTTTTTAAGTTTAATTTATTTTAGTGATGTGGAAAACCTTAATGTATCTCTAAGGTACCTACCTACCTCTAAGGTACCTTACCTCTGTTTTCTGCTATTCTATGTGAAGCTGATACTCTATACCGAAAGTTATAAATATATTAAACCTTCTCATTAAAAGGGTCTATGCTGACGTGCACTGGAGCCACGATTACATTTTATTATCTGATACTATAGTGAGATGTATTATTTTAACAGGGTCACTTTTTGGCTAATTTTATTACTGACAATAGCCTACGTGTTAGTTCAGATCATAGTGAATGTATATACCAAATTTCATCCAAATCCGTCCAGCTATATCCGTGTGAAAGAGCAACAAACGTACATACAAATTTTGCGTTAGTAACATTATATAGATTATTCACGAACACCAAATAAAATATTAAAACGAGAATACATTGTATTAACTTTCATGGCGATGTTAAGCCATAATATTAAGTCATTGTCATGGAAATGCGAATGGCAAAGCACCGCGATTATGTTACCACGAGTCAATTAATGCCATATTGGTCAATTATTGCCGATACACACCATTAATAGTTAAAATAATCGTGCCAACAAATATAAATGTATCGTATAATTTTTGTGGTAAAACCATAATTCTTCGTCTTATTCTATCGTTAATTTTTTATTTGTAGTTTGTTTCCACAAGTATTTATTGTAGATTGATTTTAATCATATAGATTTTTCAAAAGTGGCGTGTGTGAATACCGGTGTTGACCCAAAAATATATCTATTTTAACTTAAACACCAGCACTGCGTTTTGGGATATTGAACTCTATGTCTAATGGAATAAAGTCTTTATACCATTGTAACATTTGAACACTTACGACGTATGTGGTTAGTTCGGAACTTAACAGCCTTCGTGTTTCTACATATTAGGCTCTAATGAGCACTTCATTTATACTTAAATGTAATATTCGGTTTTGTTGTTTTATAGCTATGATAAATACATGTAATATACGTTACAACTACTAATATATTTAAATTGATTTTGGCATATCAGTGCGTATATTCTGATAGTAAGATAAAGAACGTAATAGCACGCCTGTAATCGCCGAAGAGGTAGGCAGAGGCACTCCTCTACTCTCTACACTTAGTACACCTAGTACACTCCTCTTCTACACTTAGTACACCTCCCCTTTGCACCAGTTACGTTTATGTGCTACAGAATAGGTGACGAGTCTATTGCCATATACCGGGCACGGATCCACATTCCTAGTCACTACTAAAAGTTTTAAATTCAAGAATAGAAAGACAAAACTTTTTAAATAGGCAGTATTATATGTATGTAAAGTTTTACTACTAAATGTCTTGTAAGTGTTTATACACATGATCATATACTCGTATGTACCGGCTTGATTCGGGTACGTTTTTCGGGATAGCCCGACTAGTTTCGGACCTCTACGAGGTCATCCTCATGTGTAAATAATTAGGTCATAATCACGTGTAAAGTTACCATTACGTGTAATATATGAATGTTCAAATCTCATTTTTACAGGTAAATTCGATCCACATCCGGCTGCGGGCTTCAACATGGGTTACCTCATGGCGCCTTACCCTTACCCCAATGGCGGCGCGCACCCCTTACCCGTTTCCATGGTAAGTGCCCTCGTATCATTAATTACAGACTGTAATTGGAAAATTCCTCAGATAACTACGTCGCTAAAATACTTTGATTATTATTATGTTGTTCTGATATTTTCGCACTCCACAGATAGAGTACATAGCTTACAATTGTTTATTGTTTTTATTATATCGTCGCGCCAGTTCTTGTACGGTGTTGGCAGAGAGTATACGGTACCAAACGCGTCTTTATCTTTCGGTAGATTAAATATTCGTTTAGATCTGGATATACAGTAGGTGCTCATTATTAATATTATATTCGTGCATGTACTATAAAAGTACCTACTCTTCTTAAATCGGTATGATAATACGATCGTCTGTTTGTTTCAAAAATATATTTACTATGGCAACCTAAACTTCAACAGTATATTTTACTTATTCTTAAGTAGAGATTATAAACAAATATATTAGAGAAAAATATATATTGATGGATCGACTACACTGTTAATAAATTCATCCAAAGTATTGACATGACCATGAATGTTGGTTGTCATAGTGGAAAGGCAGAGTAATGAGATAAATATTAAGACGTGGTAGGGAACGGTTGGGGTGAAAAATATAGTCATATAACTAATGGATTTTAAGGATACGGAAGATACGAACTGATCTCACGATTCTAGCCAGGACGGCTAAGGAGCGGAACTGTGGCGGCGCCTAAGTTCTCTGAGGCGGCCTTTATGTTCTCATATAAATATATTCTAGCACTGTACAAGGCAAGAGTGAGTAGGCTTTTTCTAGGCTCGCGTGTTCCTTCTTAGGACGCAACGGCGCTTCCCATCTGGCGGGATCGCGGCCAAACGGTAGCCTATCACATACATATCATCTCGTCTGTATTGCCGCGAAAGGGTAAGCAGGGCACTGTAGTACAGTCCCAGGATTCATCAGTCATGTTATACGTTTCGCCATGGAATAAGCCCTATTCATTTTACCTTACGCCAGATACCGATCCCATCCTAAAAATCAAAATCATTTGCCAGAATCGGAAATTAAACCCAGGACTTCATGATCAGAACTCGCCTATTAGGCATAGATTAAAGACACAATTATAAAAAAAGTACCTATTCCCGTACACAGCGAAATCTTAATTGCGAAATAAACAAACCCTCGCTCGGGTTGTATCGACGAGTTTTGAGTTTAAATTAAATCAACCAATTTCGGGGAAATGTTCCACGTTGATACCGATGTGTTTATCTCTGAAATGATAAAATAAGTATTTCAACTCATCTCCTTTCACGCAGAAAATTTCCATTCCGCGCGAGCATTATATGTGTAATGGTTTTCAAGGACTTATACAAAGTCAATGAGCTTCATCAATCGTTCAAACCGAGAACACATCAAAATTCGTCACTTTTCGACCGTTGAATATGATTCACTCATATGTATAATACGTAACAAGTTATTATATTGAATGACAGTAAAAAATTGTTATAAATCTCCCAAAGAGCATATTATATTAATGCTTCGATAATATCACTTTTTGTATCCTATCTTATCTCTTATCAATTGATCAATATTTATCAAGTTGGATGGTCTTGTCTCGTGGTTCCGTGGTTAGTGTTTATGACTGCTAAATCAGGAATTGTGGGTTCGATTTTCACTCACTATAAATTTATTATGTGTGTGTATTACATTACGTCCGGCTAGTTACGTATGAAAATTATTTGTAATTTATCAGCTGTATGGTCATTATAGTATAGGCTCTGACTATTTTGGGATCAGAAACTAATGTGATGTTGTCCCACGATAGGGACGAAAACTACGTCATTCACATGTTGTTATTAGATGAATCATTATGATTCGGGCTTCCTTACACCTTCGGGTCCTATATATGAGACAATATGCTTTTTCTCAACCTCATGCCCAATGTGGGGATTATGGGCAAAAACCGCATACCGAAGGCTTTATGTCAGGCAGTGATTGACACAGGCTGGTGATGATAAAATATTGGATGCCAAAATATTAAATTTCGATATTCTGTAATGTAATTTTTCTGCCACATCTTAACTCACTTACGTCTGTACATATGGGGTTGGAATGAAATGATATTGAGTTACTCTTACTTTTGATAATACTAAGAACCACAAACATTTCCAGTTATCTTAAAGCGACTCTGTGACCATTAAATGAAGCATCCATCTCGGGACACATGTAGTACACCCAGATGAAACTACGGCATAAACATTCCTTAAAACATTAACTGCAAACGGTATCCGCTAGGTTGACGCGCCCAAAGACTTCACACTCAAACGATTATACCCAAATACAAAAATGGTACTTGTATAATAAAAAAAATGTATAAACCTTAAGGTGTTTATTTTACGCTTCAATATTAATAAACGGAGATGAATCCTCATCGTAATTTAATCGTCCAGATACTATTTTTATTGGATTATTTCCTCGTAATAACCGCACCACGTGTTCGCGCCGGGATCGAACGCTGTCCGCCGGAAACGGTAACACAAACAGTTTTTATTTCTGTCTTCATCCTGCATTCATTGGTACGCTCGGCAAGACAATTCCGATGTCTAAGTTAATTTTGTATGTGCACGTTGTAAGTTAAATGAAACACAGTGTCAACATGTGATAACGACCTAATGTTTCATAAACAATAATCCGGATTGAACCGGATTGTTCCAGATTTATCGAATGATTTGGAATTTGAATTTGGAATACCGCGCGTGGAAAGCTCCACTTCAAGCTTATGTGCATACGGTTAAAAGTATGTATTGGTAATCATAACTCGATTTAAGTATGTAGATTCTATATTAATAGATATAATATGTATATGCTTTACACGGACATAGGTTTCAAGTGTGCGTTATGCTCCACAGTTAAGGTGACCAACTCGTGGCCTAATGAGGGATTGTGACCGGGTTATAACCAACTTATCTACCTACGGATTGACCCTAACTACCCCTTGTCTATTGAACTTGATGAAAGAAATGATTTAAAGAAATATTTTTTATTTGACTTACAATCAGTGATTAATTGTTTTGGTTTCGCTACGTCGTAGCACCATAAAAAATAAGCAAGAAAATTGGTTTATTAAATTTCCAACATTTCTCGGATTTGAGAAATTTTGGCGGTTTGAAAGTCGAGTGGGTCCCTATAAGATTTGAATGATCAGAAATGGATCCGATAGGTGGCGCTGAAGTCGGTGAGATATCCAAAAATGATGACTGAACGTAAATTCGTTATAAGTAATTATGCAATAACAAAATTTTAAGAAATGTATGCTTTTTCGGGCAGGACGATGTCTGGCCGGGTCCGCTAGTCATCATATAAAGTTATGAACTAACTTAACTACCGGTACAAATAAAGTTTTCTCAAAAAAAATTTTTTTGGTTTATTAAACCTTTATTATAAATAATTATCAAGCATTTGATCATTAAGAATAATAATTTAATCATTTTCAAGTAAAACACACAGGTTTTTAGGAAACTGAAGTAATATACCTATTGCGCTAGTAAAAATCTGGTTTAACTGAAACATCGTTGAGCGTTCAGCGACCTTAAAAATTCTGGAATTATATTAAGAGTAGGCGAATTATAAATCACAAAGAAATATAGTAGCAAATAGTTTATAAGGTTTAATAAAAGAAATGGGTTGCGAATGAAAACAAAACGGCTTATTATTAGCTTTTTGTTTTAAAATGCACTCGCGTCGCCGATCCATATTTCTAAAGACGCGGTGGTTTTTCAGAGGATCTGTATTCAAAAGATCAAATGACTGGCATTAAAAATCGAACGCGTGTCGACGCGAGGGGCCCGCGCGTCTCTATCTTACAATGCCTAACCCTAGTACGCATGTACGTCGTACGCCATTCAAATCCTTTACAACGCAGTAAGAAACGAAAAAAGATACCACCGCGAAAATATGAGACTTGAAACGCAACAGGTGGACATACGGCCGTCTCATTCTTTTCTACCAGCTTTAAAGGCGCGTCTCTGTTCTGCGGAAGCCACCCCCACAGTCGCCGCCCCCGCTCTGGGGCGGGAAATTTAAATGAAGGAGGGGATGGGATGGAAATGCTTTTCTTTTTGCTCGCGGGGTGTGTTTTAGGGCTTTTGTCTGGGTGAATGCGGCCAGCAATTTCGGGGTCGTTTGCGTTCGTTTCGTCTCGGGATTTGAAAATCCAATGTTTTATTCCTAAAAATATTTGACCGCGTTTCGAATTTCACCAAGTTTCACCAACAACCTCGAGGTACGCTAAGATTCAACAATGCCGCTTCGCTAAATCAATTTTATCGTTCAAATTTTCGTCAAAATTTTCCCTATATAGAATTTGACATTGTAACAAAAAGTCTTCAGTAATTTAAAAATTGTTAATGTTGAAAACCTGGGAATATTACCCACTGTGTCTATAGACATAAACATTACGACACTGTATTTACGTTTAGTATGAGCAAGAGCAATAATATAATTTTCCGTGCCACGGGTATGTCACGATATGAGAAAACTAATTAATTGTAGGTATTAATTCATTGCCAGCTCGTTAATGTATCGAGGGATCCTTAAATAGAATTTTATCAATGCTATTTTGAGCTCGACTGTACTTAGAGTAAATGGAAGCGAATTACGTCATTATGCATTGTAGATTTCCGGGTCGGTGGTGTTTATCGGGATTCTTTGTACACATTCTAAATACACTTTTGTCTTTCAGTGTACGAAAGTAGTGTTTTCGTCTTTATGGTACTAACGTGTTACTGTATGTAAACGAAACATTCATATTAATTCCGTGAAGCTAACAGCTGATAGATTCTTATTTCAATTAAAGCGACGACCTTTAATAAAGTTTATATTAGATTTACTATCTTATTTATATCTCCTCAGTTCTTAGTACTCTTCAGCGCAAAGTGCGTATAACGTATACGAATCTAATGTGCAATTTGCACCATTAAGAAAATGCTATATCCCAAGGAATTTAACGTGAGTCGTCTTTTGTTCTAGTACCTTCCGTCTTACGTACTCTATGTCAACCACGCAACACTGTAAAGAGTTTCACCAACTGACTTTTGTAAGGCTCACATTAAATCCGGTTTTCTCCTTTTACGTTGTACCAATTTACGTTACTAGAATACAATATTTACATAGAGCTCGTACGAGTGTAATATAAATAGACTCATCCAATTATAACATATCATCACGATGCATCGCGGCACGTACAATCGTGAGGGATCGCCCTGGCCGCGGGACCTGATAGCGGACTCGCTTTTAGTAGCTCGTTGTTTTAGAAGTACCTATCTCTCAAAATCTATCAACGCCGCTCACGGCAATAATCGACTGGGACTGTCCTGAAAATCTTCTAAGATCGCCTCTATTGATCTAAGGAACAGGATGTATTGACGAATAATGTCTTTTCTGATGTATGTGTTATTAGTTGCTAATTTTTTGAAATTTAAGTTATATTACTGGAAACATTGGTACGATACCTATATCTCCGTAGAATGTCAAATATTTGTCTATTTGATCGAAATTTCATAGACGTCTTTCTTACTTAGGCATTGTTTCACAAATGCCACATTTGAACAAACTTTTATATGATGTACATTTTAAGACAGACGGACGAAAAAATCTCCAAATTATTGTAGAGTTTGATGCTGTTTCGGAAATAAAAGGAATGCAAATAGTTCATGATATTAAATGATACATCGCAGTCACGTAACGAGAGATAGCTTTCGTCCCAAGTCTCTGCGTCTTAAGGTGTGTCCACACTGAGTTTCTAACTACAAGAGGAAGTATTAGAAGTTTATTGGAACTGCTACATATCGCTTCGTCCCTTTTTAAGTACCACGCCTAGGGACGAATTTGTCTCTACAACTGGGGGAGGCCGAAAGTATACATCTGCCATGGCTGGAATAATGCTTTACAAAGTCACCCCGAAGGTTTAAGGCAGAGGCTTATTAATAGTGGACTTGCTTAAGAGCAATATCATCATCAGCCTTTCTTAGTCCACTGCTGGACATAGGCCTCCCCCAAAAGGGGGGGCTTATGCCCGTAATCTCCACGCTGGGCATGCGGGCTGGAGATCGCAGGGCACGGCTTTTCGCACCGCCCACGACGCCCGTCGGCAGCCAGGGCATTTAGCCGTGCCTATTTAGGCTGCGCTATACCGCAATCAGCCGGTCGCCAGAGCCTCGTC
>DWMG01003131.1:0-12282 GCA_018244855.1 Elbella merops
GTTGATGCACCTCGTAACGTAACACAAGTGGGTCAAACATTGCATCGAATCGCGGGCTCCGGTGAAGCGTGAACCGGCGCGATCCGCGGTCTTTGCGATCAGTCGCTAAACTCGCACGCTCTATTTGTGTTTATTCTTTTTTTCTTTGTCTACAGTCTACATGCACGGAAGTATACCATAATTGCAACACGTCGTGTGGTACGATTTAGAAATTGCATTTTCAATTGCTTTGCGCGTATTGCGAATAATGAATAGTAATTTGTGTATAGCTATACAACTATCAAATGTCGATTAAACGTTGAATGATCATCGTTTTGACATCGACTTTTGCTATCGTTTTAACCCCCTCAGTTTAAGTAATTTTCTAAAGTCTTACCCTTAATAAGAACTAAGTAGAAGACTTTGTTTTTGTTTCATTCAATTTAAACATTGGAAATTATCTAAATTGTTGATATTGTTCATACATATTTTGTGTAAAGTTAATTAAATATTCTAAATATTAAAAAGCACTTATTAATTTTCAGAATAGGCATATTTAAATAACTTTTTTCTGGTATGGAACGTTACTACAGTTAAGTAACTAACAAATTACTGAGAAATCTCACTCTTTCCGGACCATAGTAAACACTATACGCCCAAGTTTGAGTCGGTAATATTTTCTAATGTTCTCACCGCAAGCCCTTCGTGAAGAGAAAGCCCGCACGTATTATTACTATTTGCGAAATTAATTTACAGAACTAACAAGCCTCGCATACAAAATATGTAAAGTTTTCCTTTCACCGTCTGCTTTAAACACACTTGAATTATGTATTTAATTCACAGAGTTATCGTTATACGTTTGAGAAAGCTAAAAATTCCCTAATTTTAAACTTCTATCACGCTCTTAAAACGTCGTATAGGTCTCGTACAGATAAAAAATCAATCATTATTGAAAATATATTTCTTTGTTTACAGGCTGGGAGCTCAAAGGATTACATTGTTACAAATTTTTCAACATCAGACATTCGTGGGAAAAAGCGGCGGAACTATGTCGCAGGTATGGAATTATTTTTTATTGAAATCGTTGATATTTTGCATGTTGTGTTTTTGTCTTAATACATTTTATATTCACCATCATTCTACAAGATATGTGTAGCTAAGAGATTAATTTATTAAAAATAAAAATCATTTTCAGATATGGAAGCGAGCTTATGGTCGTGGACAGTTACACGGAGAACAATATGACAGCCAATATGGTGCCATCATCCCCTAGCAATAATCACTACTGGCTGGGTCTTGCAGCTGTTGATGACCTTCGAACTAACACACTGGAGTCAGCTGCTGGAACTCTAGTTTCTCAATATGCTGGCTATTGGGACCTGAGGCAACCGAATCCAAAGGATGGAGAATGTGTGGATGTTCACGTCACTTCTGACACCCAATCATGGGAACTGACCACTTGCGAAACACTTCTTCCTTTCATGTGCAAAGCTAATGCCTGTCCAGCAGGTTCGTGTAACCTTCATTCAATTAGATATGGATTTTTGCTAATTAATTATTAAATGGTCAAGATTAATCAGAAATGAACACCCTTTGTTCACTAATTGATTACCAACTGCCCGTGTCGTAAATGTTTCGAAACAATGCCTAAATGCTCGATTTATTTTTAGGAACCTTCCATTGTTCAAACGGAAGATGCATAAACTCAGCCTTCAAATGTGATAAGCAAGACGATTGTGGTGATGCATCCGACGAAATGGACTGCGCTTCCGAATGTCACTTCTACATGGCCAGCAGTGGAGACGTCGTGGAGAGTCCCAACTACCCTCATAAGTATCCTCCATTCAGTGAATGCAAATGGACGCTCGAGGGTCCACAAGGTCAAAATATTGTTTTACAGTTCCAAGATTTTGAAACTGAAAAGTCTTTTGACACTGTTCAAATCTTAGTGGGCGGCAGAACCGAAGACAAATCTGTTAATTTAGCGACGCTATCAGGAAAACAAGATTTGTCTAACAAACTTTACGTTTCCGCTTCGAATTTTATGATTATTAAGTTTAGTTCTGACGGTTCGGTTGAGAGAAAAGGTTTCCGCGCTTCGTGGAAAACTGAGTCTTCAAACTGCGGAGGTATTCTTAGAGCCACCCCTCAAGGACAGGTGTTGACCTCACCTGGATACCCTAACGGCTATCCTGGTGGCTTGGAATGTATGTACATAATCGAAGCTCAACCGGGAAGAATTATTTCATTAGAAATTGAAGACTTAGATTTAGAAATGAACAGAGATTATATTGTAATTAAGGATGGAAATACACCCTCTAGTCCCGTACTCGCAAGGTTGACAGGACCTGGGGATGAAAATGAAAAAATGGTGATATCGACCACAAATCACATGTACATGTACTTTCGAACTAGTCTCGGGGATTCCAAAAAAGGCTTTAATATGAGGTATTCACAAGGCTGCAGAGCTACTGTCATTGCTGCAAATGGTACTATAACTTCACCCGCTTATAGTTTAAGTAACTACCCAAACAATCAGGAATGCATGTATAGAATTAAAAATCCCAACGGCGGACCTCTTTCTCTTAAGTTCGACGAGTTCAATATTCACCCCTCCGACGTAGTGCAAGTTTTCGATGGATCGAGCACAAGTGGACTTAGACTACATTCAGAGAACGGATTTACTGTTAAGCCTAGAATAACACTCACTGCCTCAAGTGGGGAAATGTTAATACGGTTCGTGTCTGATGCACTGCATAATGGAATGGGATGGAAAGCGACGTTCTCGGCAGGTTTGTGTTTTGTCATTTTGAATTGGTTTTAAAAACTTAGTCTTGTAAAGAAAGAATTAGTATGATTTCATTACTCCAAATATATTTCCACTTTCTAATAAGTTTAATATGGTTTTTAGATTGTCCGCCCCTAAAATCGGGTATTGGAGCATTAGCGACTAATAGAGATACCGCTTTTGGAACCGTAATTACATTTTCATGCCCAATTGGCCAAGAATTCGCAACTGGAAAATCTCGCATAACAACAAAATGCTTAGATGGGGGAAACTGGTCTACCACATATATCCCTAGCTGCCAAGGTAAATACTTTAACTATTTTAAATTCAAAACTACAGATTTCTTGGCACTACTATAACATTTTTTTATAATTTGCAGAAGTATATTGTGGACCTGTGCCTCAAATTGATAACGGATTTTCTATTGGTTCCACAAACGTCACGTATCGTGGTGTTGCTACCTACCAATGTTACGCCGGTTTCGCTTTTCCGACTGGACAACCTATTGAAAGAATATCCTGTTTATCTGATGGAAGATGGGAAAGAACGCCAACTTGTCTAGGTATTTAAATAGGAAAGTATATTACTAGTGAAATAGGGAAAAATATAAACCATTATGTGTGCTCCCATACCAGCGTTTGAAACTTTACATCTTTATAGCTTCATCTTTAACTTAACAAAATATTATTTTAATACCCGTGCAACAATAATTTGCCGAAGCAAAAAAGACATATCGAATGTCATGATAAAGAATTGTATAGATGTTTGATTCAAAGTATAATTTAATTTTATTTTATTAATATGGATACAGTTAAATAATTTTACATCAGAAATATTTATTTTAAAATCTCCGTATTCATGCCTACTACCGCTATCTGTAGGCTACCGTACATAAAGGTCCAAGTGCTATGAATATAGTGCTTTAAATATATTATAGATGGCGCTTAAAAATTACTATTTTCTAAGACAGCGATCTCACTTAACTAACTTATGATTGTAATTTTTAATATTAGGTACATTAAAGTTAATAATATAATTGATTCTATAATATTTTAAGTTACTTAAAAACTTGTAGAATTCCGTTTGTGTAATATTGAATATTTACTATATTATACATGTCAATTTATTTTAAATAATAATATATATTTACTACATTTATATTACAAATTACACAAACAAATACACAACTGCTTAATGCGCAAACACATATTCGGTATATGTATACTTTCACCCGTTACACTTCCGTGTGTGTTCAAACCCGACCCTACTCAATTTTAGCCTGTATTAAACACGCCACAAGTAATTTAAAGTTATACACTTCAATAATAATATGACATAAATATGGTTATATAAACTCTATATAATACTATTTTTCTACGCAGCTTCACAGTGCATTGCACTTCCGGATGTCCCTCACGCCAACGTGACCATTCTGAATGGCGGTGGCAGAAGCTACGGTACAATCGTCCGATATGAATGCGAACCCGGTTACGTTCGGTCTGGACAGCCAGTCCTCCTTTGCATGAGTAATGGGACCTGGTCTGGGGATGTACCGACATGTTCCAAAGCTCTGTGCCCTAAGTTCCCTGAAATTAAAAACGGATTTATTGTAGATCAAACGCGAGTGTACATGTTTGGTGATGAAGCTCGTGTTCAATGTTATAAAGGTATCATTTTATAAAGTTATATTTGTTTCATTTCATTTTACGCAGGGATAATTAAAGAACTTTCGGTAATTTATTATTTGTTCCAAACAAAATCAATCAATTTTACAGGATACAGACTAAATGGACCTAGTGTTTTGAGATGTGGGCCAAATCAATTATTCGACGCTGCACCAACCTGCGAAGATATCAATGAATGCATTAGTAGTCAATGTGATTCAGCATCAACGGAATGTAAAAATACTCAAGGTGGATTCTTCTGTCCTTGCAAGCCTGGTTTTAGTCCCAGCTTGGACTGCAGACCAGTTGGAGATCTTGGATTAATCAACGGTGCTATTCCTGATGAATCGATCACGACATCCACACCAGAACCTGGATATCACAAAGGCGTAAGTCCCAAATTAATATGAGGTCGGAGGTAACTTTAATCAAATAGAAAGAGACATTATTTTACTGGAAAACAACATTACAATTAGTAGTTTTTTTATGCAGATTTTTTTCACACAAATTATTTGAAAAAACTCATCTCGTAATTAGAGTTTACAAATATTTTTTTAAATACTATAAGGTTGAATTAGGAGTACGAGCGTATAGTATTATTCATACGATTGTTAAATGCATTTCATATATAGTCTAAAATATACATATTTAATAAATCTCTTACATCTTTTCTGAAAAAATATTTTGTGATTCAGATGATCCGATTGAATAATGGAGGTGGTTGGTGTGGAAACAATCTAGAAGCTGGAGCAAATTGGATATTGGTGGATTTAAGGGCACCAACAATAATCCGAGGATTCCGTACCATGAGCGTTATGCGTGCCGATGGGAGTATTGCTTTCACATCAGCAATAAGAATTCAGTACACCAATAACTTGACTGATGTATTTAAAGACTATACTAACCCAGATGGTACTGCAGTCGAATTCCGCATTTTAGAACCCACTCTTTCCGTTTTAAATTTACCCATGCCCATCGAAGCCCAATTTGTGAAATTTAAGATACAGGATTACGTCGGGGCACCCTGTCTGAAACTGGAAATAATGGGTTGTGCAAGGTTAGACTGTGCTGATATCAACGAATGTAATGAAAACAATGGTGGATGTGATCAGAAATGTATTAATACGTAAGTATACGGTACTAGTTATTGATGTCAAAAAATCATTTCTATCATAAAAAAATATATTTCACTTTTCTCTTCAGCCCTGGAAACTTCTCTTGCTCCTGTAATATTGGATTTGAACTATACGCTACGAACGGAACAGCTGGATTCTCGATCGAACGATCAGAAACTGGAGAAAGAGACGGAGATACTTACCAGAGAAATAAATCGTGCGTTCCCGTAATGTGTCCACCATTGGCGCCACCCGAAAACGGACAATTGTTATCCACAAAGGCATCATACCATTTCGGAGACATTGTTCAGTTCCAATGCGATTTCGGATACGTAATGTCAGGATTCTCTTCCCTACTTTGTACTTCAAGTGGCACATGGAACGGCACAGCTCCGGAATGTCAATGTAAGAAAAATACAGACTCGACTGTATGATATGTATAAATATATAACAAATATAGCACGCTCACTTTGTCGTTTCCAGTCATCTTCTTTATATATCATTGTACGGTTATCTAACAATAGCAAAACGATTTTTAAATTTCTCTAAGTACCCTCTTTGTGTGCGATATTATATTATTATTAACATATTATTATGTTTATAAATGTTATGTTTCCTTTGTAAGTTAATATCGTATTCTTTTGAGAAATACAATTCTTGAAGCGTATGTAATGCGTGATGTAAAACATCTTATTAAAATTTAAATATAAATATTTCAGATGCCCGTTGCGTTACTTTATCTGATGATAAAAACGATGGTCTAAAGGTTATCAGAGACGACCCCGAAAGCGTACTCGTACCCTACAGAGATAATGTAACAATTACTTGCACATCACCAGGGCGACAATTGAGAAATACTGTAACATCACCATTCCGGCAGTGCGTTTATGATCCAAAACCAGTAAGTACACTTAAACAATCATCTAAGATTATCGGTTAGTTATTACCCGCAATACTTAATAACTTGACATTTTACGAATTATTTCAGGGCCTTCCTGATTATTGGCTTTCTGGTGCTCAACCACAATGCCCTCGTAAGGATTGTGGAGTTCCCATGCCTACACCCGGTGCCGAATACGGTCAATATCTGGATACACGGTATCAAAGTTCTTTCTTCTTTGGATGTCAAAATACATTTAAACTTGCGGGTCAAACAGGTAAACACGATAACGTTGTCAGATGCCAAGCAAATGGTATTTGGGACTTCGGAGATTTGAGATGCGAAGGACCTGTGTGTGAAGATCCAGGCAGACCTGCAGATGGATATCAAATTGCTAGAAGCTATGAGCAAGGCTCTGAAGTTTTGTTTGGTTGTTCTCGACCTGGTTATATCTTAATCAACCCCCGACCTATTACTTGCATCCGTGAACCAGAATGTAAAGTTATAAAACCCCTCGGTCTAGCGTCAGGAAGGATTCCTGATTCAGCAATCAATGCAACTTCTGAAAGGCCAAATTATGAAGCCAAAAATATCAGATTGAACTCAGTGACAGGGTGGTGTGGAAAAACTGAAGCCTTTACTTATGTTAGTGTTGACTTAGGAAAAGTATACAGAGTTAAAGCCATTCTAGTTAAAGGTGTGGTTACATCTGATATCGTCGGTCGACCAACAGAAATAAGATTTTTCTACAAACAAGCTGAAAATGAAAACTATGTTGTATACTTCCCTAACTTTAATCTGACAATGAGAGACCCTGGTAATTATGGAGAACTAGCTATGATAACCCTGCCCAAATATGTGCAAGCTAGATTTGTTATTTTGGGTATTGTGAGCTTTATGGACAACGCATGCCTTAAGTTTGAATTGATGGGATGTGATGAACCTTCTGTAGAACCATTATTAGGATATGATTATGGATATTCTCCTTGCGTGGGTAAGTTAAGAGCAAAATAATAAAACTAGGACGCAAATGTATTTCCTTGAAATAAATTAATTACTTAAATCCTTTTCAGATAATGAGCCACCAGTTTTCCAAAACTGCCCTCAACAACCTATTGTTGTACAAACTGATGTAAACGGAGGGTTACTTCCGGTAAACTTTACAGAGCCTACTGCAATTGATAACTCGGGTGCTATCGCCAGATTAGATGTAACACCTAAGCATTTTAGAACCCCAATTCAGGTATTCCATAACATGGTAGTAAGATATGTGGCATTTGATTTTGATGGAAATGTTGCCATATGCGAAGTGAATATTACTGTACCAGATTACACACCCCCAAGGCTTAACTGTCCGCAAAGTTATGTTATAGAATTAGTAGATAAACAAGATAGCTATGCAGTTAACTTCAATGAAACCAGACGGCGAATCAATGCAACGGATGCATCAGGAGAAGTATTTTTGAAATTCGTCCCAGAAAGGGCAGTCATTCCTATCCGAGGTTATGAAAATGTAACAGTAATAGCTTCAGATAAATATGGCAACAAAGCTCAATGTCACTTCCAAGTAAGCTTTCTGTTATATATTTATTATATTAGGCTTTAAATTAGGTGTACCATCGTTTATACCATTAACATTTATTTATAGGTTTCTGTACAAGCGACACCTTGCGTGGATTGGGAACTTATGCCACCGGCAAATGGTGCATTAAACTGTCTACCTGGTGATAGAGGAATCCAATGTATTGCAACATGTAGTCCAGGATTCCGTTTCACTGATGGTGAACCAGTTAAAACGTTCGTGTGCGAAACCAAACGCCAATGGGTACCAACTGCTGTTGTGCCAGATTGTGTCTCAGAAAGTAAGCTTGCAAATAATTTTCGCGTCTACTATTCAATTTGACAACAATATTTGTCGTATTTATGTCGTATTAATATTTGCCGTATGTCCGTTTTATTTTTAGAAAAAATTAAAAAAAGATATTTTCTTTATTTTATATTATTATATTTGTATTTTTAGATACTCAACAAGCAGCATATCATGTGGTAGCAAGTGTACAATACCGTGCCTTGGGAGCAGTATCCAACGCTTGCTTACCACAATACAAGGATCTTCTAGCGCAATATGACAACATACTAAACGAAAGATTGTCTCAGCGCTGTTCAGCAGTTAACGTTAACATAAATGTCACGTTCGTAAAGGCCATGCCAAGCTTACTCGACGAAAATGTTGTTAAAATGGACTTCGTTCTAGCTATCACTCCAGCTATCAGGCAAACACAGCTTTATGATCTTTGTGGATCAACACTAAATCTTATTTTTGATTTGTCGGTGCCATACGCTAGCGCACTTATTGAACCTGTACTAAACGTGTCATCCATTGGAAATCAGTGCCCACCGTTGAGAGCCATCAGAAGTTCTATTTCCAGAGGATTTACTTGCAGTGTTGGTGAAGTACTAAACATGGATACGAACGATGTTCCTAGATGCTGTAAGTGAAGTTCCTTTACTCGGTGCAAATATGCACTTTATTATTTTAAAGAAAAATGATTATTTTTTGAATGTATTTTTCAGTGCATTGTCCCGCGGGTACGTTTGCAGGAGAAAAACAAAAGAGCTGTACCATGTGTCCACGAGGCTATTTCCAAAATCAAGCACGACAAGGCTCTTGTCTTAAATGTCCACAGGGGACATTTACACGAGAAGAAGGGTCAAAAGATATCACAGACTGTATTCCAGTTTGTGGCTATGGAACGTACTCCCCTACCGGTTTAGTTCCATGTTTAGAATGTCCGAGAAATAGTTACACAGGTGAACCGCCAGTAGGAGGATTCAAAGACTGTCAAGCTTGTCCTGTTAATACTTACACCTACCAGCCCGCAGCGCCTGGAAGAGACAGATGCAGAGCAAAATGTGCTCCAGGAACATATTCTCCAACTGGTTTAGCACCATGCTCACAGTGTCCTAGAAACTTCTACCAAAACTTAATAGGCCAGAATTTGTGCATGGAATGTCCTACAAACATGAAAACTGTAGGTACCGGTACTACTGGACTAGAGGACTGTTTACCTGTTGAATGTTCAAATAGTGCCTGCCAACACGGTGGACTTTGTGTGCCTAAAGGTCACGGAATTCAGTGTTATTGTCCTGCTGGATTCTCTGGACGCCGATGTGAAATTGATATTGATGAATGTGAAAGTCAACCCTGTTACAACGGTGGTACATGTATTGATTTACCTCAAGGATATAGATGTTCTTGTCTACCTGGGTATGGCGGTATAAATTGCCAAGAAGAAAGATCAGATTGCACTAATGACACATGTCCCGAAAGAGCCATGTGTAAAGATGAACCTGGTTACAATAACTTTACATGCCTGTGTAGATCCGGCTATACTGGAATTGAATGTGATATTACGGTAAGATATATATCTAAAAGTTATATTATAAGCAAAAATGTATTTATAATAATATCAAAGGCTCTGACAAAGTAGCCAGAGCCTATGTTATGTAATCAATTAACCAATAGACTACATTGATATAAGTAACTTCTAAATATGTAGTCAATGCCATAACATCTCGGATTTAATAGCCTGGACGCTAAGCACTGGACCATGAGGTCAGTCCACATGGACTGTATTAATATACACTGGACAAAGTATTAATATACATATATCAATACTTTTTTTAATTTTTGCTTATTATTTTCCCAGATTGATCCTTGTTCTGCAAATGGAAATCCTTGCAACAATGGTGCTTCTTGCATTGCTTTACAACAAGGCAGATTTAAGTGTGAATGTCTTCCGGGATGGGAAGGTCAGCTTTGCGAAATAAATACTGACGATTGTATTGAGAAACCATGTTTACTCGGTGCCCCTTGCACTGATTTAGTAAACGACTTCAGCTGTACTTGTCCACCTGGTTTCACGGGGAAACGTTGCCATGAAAAGATAAACTTATGCTCAAATGAGCCTTGCAAACACGGTATTTGCGTAGATAAGCTGTTCACCCATCAATGTATTTGTGACCCTGGCTGGTCTGGACCTTCCTGTGATATTAATATTAATGAATGTGTTATTTCCCCTTGTGAAAACAGTGGCCGTTGCATTGATGGTATTGACGATTTTACATGTAACTGTGAAGCTGGTTATACAGGAAAAAGATGTCAACATACAATTGACGATTGTGCTTCGGACCCTTGTCAGAATGGTGCTACCTGCGTAGATCAAATAGATGGTTTTGTTTGCAAATGTCGCCCAGGTTTTATTGGTTTACAATGTGAAACAGCGATTGACGAATGTCTAAATGAACCTTGCAATCCCATAGGCACCGAACAATGTGTAGATTTAGATAACAAATACCAATGCGTATGTCGTGAAGGCTTTGCTGGAGAGATGTGTGAAACAAATATCGATGATTGCGCCTCTAATCCCTGTTATAACAGTGGTTCTTGTAAAGATGAAATAGGAGACTATAAATGTGTTTGTCAGCCTGGGTGGACAGGCAAACGCTGTGAAAGGGATATAGGAAATTGTGTAAATAGGCCCTGCCAAAATAATGCTAATTGTATTGATCTTTTCCAAGATTACTTCTGTGTGTAAGTATCAAATATTTAATGTGCTATATCTGACATTTTATATACTAGAATATTTACATTTGACTTAACTTATGTAGGTGCCCAAGCGGAACCGATGGAAAACAATGTGAAACAGCGCCAGAAAGATGTATTGGTAGCCCTTGTATGCATGGAGGAAAATGCCAAGATTTTGGTTCCGGTCTAAACTGTACTTGTTCTCAAGACTACACTGGCATCGGATGTCAATATGAGTTTGATGCTTGTGAGGCCAGACTTTGTCAAAATGGTGCTACATGCGTCGATGAAGGTGAAGGATATTCCTGCATGTGTGCTCCAGGCTTCAAAGGAAAGAACTGTGATGAAGACATCGTCGATTGCAAAGAAAACTCATGCCCACCATCCGCTACTTGTATCGATTTACCGGGTAGATTCTATTGTCAATGCCCATTTAATCTTACGGGAGATGATTGCAGAAAGAGTAAGTAATTCTGAAACAAATATTTATAACTCCATCAAAGTAAAAACATAGTTTATTGAAGGATTGACATAATTAACTTGTAAATCCAGCCATTCATATCAATTCTAATAATAAAAATCTTATCTTTATATTTACAGCTATAAGCGTGGATTACGATCTCTACTTTAGTGACCCATTACGGTCAAGTGCCGCTCAAGTAGTACCTTTTGATACGGGATCTGCTGATAGTCTAACTATCGCTATGTGGGTACAATATACACAACAAGATGAAGGTGGCATTTTCTTCACAGCTTATGGCGTTAGGTGAGAAAATTAGAGATTTTTTTTATATTCTCCCAATTAAACCTACATTCCTGTTTAATTTTCGTAAATTATTTTTTCTTACAGCAATTCCCATATCGCTCTCAACAGAAGAACAATCATTCAAGCACATTCTAGTGGTGTTCAGGTATCTCTATTCCCTGAACTCCAGGACGTATATTTAAGTTTTGGTGAATTTGCTACCGTTAATGATGGACAGTGGCACCACGTAGCTTTGGTCTGGGATGGCAGCAATGGTGGTGAATTAACTCTTATTGCAGAAGGATTGATAGCTAGCAAGATCGAAGGTTATGGTAGCGGAAAGTCACTGCCACAATAGTAAGTCATATTTGAAATTCTACTCTATCGCCATGTATGGTTTCCCCCTACATTATTAACAAAATTTTGTTTTTCTTTTCAGGTAAGGTTTTGCCGAACTATTGTAACAAAGTTTGGTGGGTTGAATAATGAATAAAATTATATAATAAAAAGCACGAGGCTCCTA
>DWMG01003132.1:0-12280 GCA_018244855.1 Elbella merops
ACGGCTAAATGCCCTGGCCGCCGACGGGCAGCAGCGTCGGCGGTGCGAGAAGCCGTACCCTGCGATCTCCAACCCGCATGCCCAGCGTGGAGATTACGGGCATCAACCCCCCTTTGGAAGAGGCCCACGTCCAGCAGTGGACTAAGAAAGGCTGATGATGATGATGATGATGACACGCTGTTAAATGAATATACTGGAACATTCCAAACTATCCGAAAATTGCAAGTAATACCAGTTCAAAAACTTTCTGGCGCCTGCGTTCCTCATTAATCTCTTTCCACTGAAACTTTTATTTTATCTACTCCTGGACACGCGTTTATTTCGCAAATGCGGAAAGCCTAGAACTTTCTCCGCGACCCTTTCCCAGTGTGGTTTTGAGGAGTTTGTTTCAACACCAATATATAGTAGCTTGGTTAAATGCTATACAATAAAACAATCCTCCCTCAAAAGTGTGCATTTCCAAATCTCAAAATCGGAATATTGGGAGAACCAGTCTCCAGATTAACAATCCGTAGTAAAGAAATATACATATATGTATACCAATTATATAAGCAATATGCCAGACTGGACTACATAACTTCTCCAGACACATATTAAGACCTGACGTCATCACACTCAACACTCGAAACTTGGCTCGCGTCGATGCGCCAAAAGAAATGGCAATGAATCAATGTACTAGAAAACAAGACTATTTATCGGGGCGTTCACTCTTCTAACACCACTGTTCTTTAGTTCAAATATGTAACATATCCATCTATAACTATATAAATCAGAACGTATTTATCAAGATTATGTTTATATAGGAGTCCCAATACTAAAACGTCTTATATAAATTAAAATCTAAATTCTTGATGTAAAACAATACAAAGCATAAAAAACTAAATTGTTAAGAAAATACACGGTTAATAAACAAATACACGAAGTGTTTGTTAAGAACGATTAGACTAATTGTTTCTCAACAAGAATGTAACGAGACAATGTTCGTGTCAATACAACTCAAGGCGCAGGCGTATAATTTTTGATATCAATCTTCTATTGTCACTTGAGCGATATAATGTAGGAATCCATTACTTTCTAAGAGGTTGGCTGAGAAAAAATGATTGATTGCCCACAAAGACTTATTGATATCGCGGCGCTCCGGCAGACAGACGGGTCTAGATATATGTACATACTCATACGTTTAAAAACAAAAACGATTAATGAGAATATTTATTTAAATTTTTTGAAAAACTCCCTGTGCGTTAGGCATATAAGATGTAATACTTGTTTTTGTGTAGTCCATAAAAATAATTATCTAAGGCCCGTAAAGATTGCCAACCCGCACTTAACTACCGTGGCAGACTATAGATTTTATCCTCACATTCTGAGAGGAGGTCCGTGTCCTACAGTAGAACGATAAAAGGGTTAGTGATGATGATGACTGCAGATAATACCATAATTCTTTATATGTTAAAGTGTATAAGACCCCCATATGTCCACTGCTACACCCAGGGCTCTCTTAATCGACGCATTTCCTTCCAGTCCTAGACACGCTCAAGCGTATATTATTATGACTCAAGTATCTGGGGCTTGATGGAATGTCAGCCTCGTGAGCGCTCAGAGTTTAGTTCCGTTCAAAAACAAGAGCAATAATATTAAAGTCAAGGTTAATGAAGACAGAACAAAGTCACGGATACGGAGATGATAATATTAGGAGTTAGAACATACAATATAAATATTAAATAGCATTACATGCAACATGTTTCTTTCATTAATTAAATTACCACAATGCATCAAAATATTATACAGATATGAAGTTCGTTGAAACTCACTTAACATTTAAATTTAACTGCTCAACCTGTACCTCAGGGACCAGCAGCCGTGATCGTATGTTACATAAATAAACGTTTATTATCCGTCTCCGGCTACAACGCTTTCTATACACACACACATATTTTCCAATTTACCCGACATTTTGAAAAAAGAATACAATAATATGACATAAAACAAGAAAAAAATCTAACCAAACTTTAAAACTCATTTGAAACGTTCTTGGAATAAAAAATATTATTTCAAATATAAATTAAACATAGATTAAGAAATAAAGGCAATACTAAATAGGTAATAAAAAAATTTAAAATCAATATCAGGGACTCAAACAATAATATCCAATTGAAAGTTATAAAATTCCATTCGTGTTTCTCAAAATATTTAGGTCAACTCTGCTACCACTTCGAAATACAGATAATATAAAATTATTTTGGACACAAACGAAGTATTCATACAACTTTTTTCTAGATTTCTAATTTGTTCCGGACATCATACATTTAGACATGGCATACTATTGAATAGATCTTTATGGAGGCTTAAAGATCTTTGATTCTATTCAGGACAGTTAGACCAACTCGATCCGGGTACACCGCCCTTATAAAAACGTTTTATCTAACATAATAATTCATAAATATCGGCTTTTCTGGCGGTAAGGAAATACTCGTTATAAGGTCTTTGTTGACACACTTAATATTGCTGAAGTCTTTCTATAAAGTACACTGAAAGCCATATTAATTGAATACTAAGTAATTATATTTACGATTATTTTGCTTCCATTATTAAAATTCGCAGCACTTTGGCAGCGGCAATTCCTATTTCAAGCTCTTCACGCTATAGTGCAAAAGTTTGCTCGTTGCGTCCATTGGTCACTGAAGAACACTCGAACTAACTGTTGACTAACGAGATGCGATTGTGCTATGTTATAGGTATATTTAAATTTTACGATGATTAGGATACATAGATACAAACTATGGTATACACAGTGTTAAATGGAAAACGGTACGCGTGTGTTAAGTGAATTATAAATGTGAAAAACCACGTCAGGTATGGAAGGGTAGATTAATTTGCCCTGTAAAGGAACTGGCGTGATTAGATTATTATAATGAGTATGGCTTACAAAGGGAAAGGATACATCGTAAATCACTTTCCGTAGTGATGATACAGCTGTACGTCACTGTAGTTGATTATTATTATTATTACTTCTCAGCAAATATCACCTTAGCAACAGAAGTACACTTTGTCTGCTATACTAGGTGCACAGATATGAAAAGCAGTAGCGAACACAAATGCTAACAAAAGGCTTAACGGTTAGCTGTTCGAGATATGCTTTCTGTATTAACTTCAGTGGCTGTACCCACAAATTTTAATTTTGAGGTCACTGGAGCGTATAAAGTTGTACCAATATGAAATGAAAGAGTACATAATCTGGTTGATATTAAGCTACTTAAATGTTTAACTAAATATATATGCAAGAATGGGTGGAGGCGATTCTATTTGAATATACTAAAATCACACTATAAATTAAATAATCCATGTATAAAACACAATACAATTGCATCATTAAAAGTTCCATTTTCAATTTAGGAATTCAAACTTTTACCGTACTCCTTTTTGTCCAACATCGACGGGTTAGTATTATTGTCACCATGTAATCCCACCGGAAAGAGGATTTTGGAAACGAATTCCTTTCTGGCACACTTCTAAACGATGAATAATATATTCCAGTTCCGGGTTTACGTGCACTTGTCTCGGCGTAACCATGGCAACCACTACACCAGAATTTTGGTATATGTACCTACATTCTGCCGATAACGTTTCTATTTCTGCATGACTTAATTCTACCGCGTAGGACCACATACCTGAAACAATGAAAAGATGCAAATAAGCAATAATTGAGATTTATATATATTATGTACATTCAAGTATAAACTGCTAAGATTCTAGATAAGACCTTCTTAATATAGTATAAGTAATTTTACCACCGACTATCAAAAGTTACGGGTAAAAGCCTGAATTTTAAATCATTGTAAATGTACATTTAGATCCTGATATTGGCTATATTAGTCCTTTAAATTTTCAAATTAAATTTCAGATATTTAGACCTTTCGAACCTTTAGAATTAGAACGAAAAAAAGTATCTATCATACATAATATTTGCATAGATAGAACCTTTTATTATCTAATTAGTCACGTAATTATTTTATTATCACGTATCCATCGTAATTATTATTACGTTTCCATTTGTAGCATAAGGATCTGAATCGATAACACGGTAACATTAGGACTAAGAATAGGTACAATATAACCTGGTTCCACGTACCCATTGGAAAGTATCCGGACCGTAACGTCCAAAGTTTACAGCGTATGGCCATTTTGCATACATATTCACATATTTGCATTAAGAAGGAAATATGGGAATTTAGAAATGTTATTGAAGTAATCATGAGATAGTGGTTTTTTGTTGGGTTTTTGTGGCGGGAAGAAAATGTAAATGATACCAGGGGACTATTGGGAGGGAGGAGTTTAGAACAACGGGAATTTCTACCCACTTAGAAGCTTTGATAAAGCCTCTAGTGTTGCCAATGTTCAAAGACGAAGGTAGCCGCTTATAAATAGGTCGCCGGGTCAGCAGCGGCAGAAACGGGTATTGTAAGTGACCAAATGAATAAATAACGAAGCGAGTGAATCATTTTTAGAACACTTTCCGTGCTACAAATGAAATCCTAGTAAATTTAATTAAGTCGGTAAGGGTAGACAGCAAAAGTTAGTATGTGATATTCGTAAATTTATTATTATGTACAAATAAATGCTATTTGTCATATTGTAACACGAGTATGAAACGTAAGTAATTTTGAGTAAGACACAAAATTTCTAATAATGTATGTCTTTTCATGTTCCATTATTTCGGCATAAAAAAACTCATACATTTTCTGGGGACCACCATTCTGATCTCATCATTTCTTTGAAATTGCGACAAATTTCTACTCAGTTCATAAAATTATACTCCTACCTTATAGTCTCTTATTCTCTCGCATATGTACGTATTTACGTATCGCAAAACTCTAGTGCAAAATTATATTTTAATTTTACTGAACACGAGAAGTCATAGAGGTAACGGAATAGAATGGCTTAAACGAATTGAAAATGAAACATTCCTGAATTTCCTCTCTTTTCAATTCACCGACAATAGCATCGTTCGGCGCCGCTGCCGTGGTGGTGATTCGACAGAAACCCTCCCCAGTTTACGGTCTCAGCGACCAACTCAATAAGGAAACTGAGGAAAAATCGTCGCACTGCGGATTTTTACTTTGCTATTGTTCTTTCATTTATAAACATTATACTGAATGTTGTTTGTTCACCTCGTTTTTATCGTTATCATCCCTTTTGTAATTCTTGCAAATTTAAACTAAATGTATTATCATACTGTTATAGTTGAGATGTGAATGAATTTATAATATTCATGTTTTATTGATGTAATTGTAGATGTGCCAGCTAACTTACCTAGGCACATCTCACGCTCACCTCAATACTAATCTCCAACATTCTAACACCCATTCACTCAAATTCTCAACTCAAGACACTCATAAGTATTATCTGTGTTATCGTATAGGTATCTCCACATTGTTGGGAATATGACAGAAAACGATGACGCATAATTACATATCTTATTCAAACGTTAGCGCACAAGTATGCAGACCGGTATATTCCTTAAAGTAAAAATTTAAATTTAAAAGTCTTTAAGTCACATCACAGAAATGTTTTGAAATGCTATCGAACCAAATTATCACATTTATATCCTTTATGTCATGAGTCATGTTTATATTTAGTACCAGCGTATATACTGAGTCATTGAAAATGGGAAACATATATTATTAGGACAAAATGCGAATACATATATGTATTATTAATGAAATTTGAAGATATATTTCATATGTACTCATTGTGGCTCTACCCCTCCTACTCCGTATTGTATTCTTCAAATGACTGAAAAAATGAATTGGATAACAAGTAACAGTCTGAATAGACCTTTAGGCATACATTGTTAAAAATACAGGGCAAAAAATGGCCGGACGCCTTCATCCGTTGGGGAAAGAGGCTGCCATTGTGGCCTCGTTGGCCTTTGACAGACTTTGGGGGCGCGATATCTCCAAGGGATAGTCATTTCTTTGTATCTTTTTAGCCAATAGATAGCGATCCTAGGTAGAGCTACTAGACCGCAGTATAATAAAGTAGTAAATACATATTATTAAATTGTTTTTTATAATAAATATTGATCACCTTTTGCATTGTGACGATTTAAATTAATAAAGTATAAAAATATAGCGTCAAATTAACAAATAAATATTCATAGGCGCTTTACAAAAATCAAATTCTTTATTGTTTTTATGTAATTAAAGAGATCGTGCCAATTTAATTTTCAATAATGAGGATGTATTATTTATTGTATTTCGAGCATAATAAAAATGTTCTAAAGAAGAAACATTTAAACGAAACGGCTGCATTAAGGATTAGAAATAAATAACGAAAGTTTTTGCAAAACATTTTTCTCTGCTTTCAGCATAATAGTATTTTAGCAAATTCATTTCAATCCTTTACAAAAGCTTTCTTTAACTTAATGCAGATGTCGACGTAAAAAAGATAAAAATAAACGATATAAAATGAAAACAGATGCTGTTAGCTATGGCTAGTAAAATAATAACCGGGATCACAAATATGTAGGGCACAATTTAATATTGACACAAGAAGAGACAGGGAGCGGAGCGTTCGTCACGAAAGCGTTCGGAAGATTCACTCAATCATTCGCTCACGCGCCGCACGTCAGTAACATTCTCCGCCCTAGTGTCGCCAGAGTGTGTGCGGCACTTATTACCAGTCGGAAGTAGTGCAACGCGTGTCACCGGCCTAGTAAGTATACCCGTTTTTGTTTTAATATCTACTACGCGAACTCGACCATCCTTCCCAGGGTGAACTTTCAATACAACCCCTCGTGGCCACGTATTTCTTGGCAAGTTTGGGTCGACCACCAGTACTAAGTCCCCGAGTTTCACTGGCTCTTCGTCATGGCACCACTTGGCTCTCGGTACCAGGAGGGGTAATACCTCCTTCATCCATCGTTGCCAGAACATATCGGTAAGTCTTTGTGCGATGCGCCACTGTCGTTTAAGATAGAAGTCATCATTGTCGAAGGAGCCTGGTATTGGAGCAGGTGACGAGGTGCCGATCAAAAAATGGTTTGGTGTCAGGGCTTCATTATAATTACAATCCACAGAGACATGCGTCAGGGGTCGGCTGTTCACTATGGATTCGATCTCTGTGAGCATAGTGAGTAATGTCTCCTCGCGTGGTGCGCGCTCCTTCAGAACTGTGCGAAGTGCGGTCTTAACACTTCGTATTAGGCGCTCCCACGCTCCGCCCATGTGTGGGCTCCCTGGCGGTATGAAGTTCCACTGAACATTTTTCTCTATCGCCTTTTCCTGTATTGTTAGTTGGTCCACTTCGGCGAAGGCACGTCTCAATTCCGTGTTTGCTCCTCTGAAGTTGGTCCCATTATCTGAAAATAATTTAGAAGGCCATCCCCGGCGTGCCGCCATACGTCTTAATGCCATTATGAGCGTGTCAGCGGACAAATCGGACACGATTTCTATATGTATGGCTCTTACAGTCAGGCAGGTGAACAAAACACCATAACGCTTTTCACGTCTTCGGCCTATGGTGACTTCCATCGGTCCGAATAAGTCTACTCCACAATTGGTAAACGGTCGGTGATGATGGAGTAAGCGCGCCTCCGGTAAATCTCCCATACGCGGCGGTTTCGGGTTAATTTTTCTTTGTCTGCAGAGTATACACTGCGACGATACGGTTCTCACAGTCGGTCTCAAATTAATTATCCAATACCGTTGTCTCAGTTCGTTCACAACCATCTCGTTGCATCCATGCGCGGCCGCCTCATGATAATGTTTAACAAAAAGTCGCGCGATTCGATGTCGCCCATCTAAAATTGCAGGTCGCTTTGTTTGGCCTAGTACATGCTTTGCGGCGTCGATACGTCCCCCAACTCGTAACAGGCCGTCGTCGTCCAAGACTGGTGTGAGAGTTCGTAGCCGACTGTCCTTTGCTACGCTTCCATTATTCTCAACACATTTAATTTCATTTTTAAATGTTTCTACTTGTGAATATCGTAATAACAGAGTTTCCGCCCTTTGTAACATATCACAGTCAATTTGTTTAAGTCCAGTCTTCTTGCATCTTTCTATGAACAACAACATGGCAGCAGTGCTACGGCGTAAGCGATTCCACGAAGAGAACCGGTTCGAGTCCGGCACCGCAGGCACAGGTAAGTTGTAAACAACATCTACAGCATGTATTAATTCGTTACTAATTAAATCTTGTTTTTCTATTTCAGGTTGCTGCGGCCAGTTCTCAGGCTTCATATACAGGAACGAAGGACCTTTAAACCACTCACTGTCTAATGTCAATTCATATTTATTTAATTTCGTAGCTATGTCAGCTATATTTATATGTGTAGGGATGTAATTCCATTCTGATATTTTACTCAGTGTATCAATTTCTCCCAAACGGTTAGCAATAAATACATTATAATTACGATTTTCGTTTTTAATCCAATGCAACACCGTTGTTGAATCACACCAGTAGTATTTTCTGTTCAATACAATTCTATGTTCTTTCTCAATAAAGTGTGCAAGACGGCAAGCTAATAGAGCAGCCTGTAGTTCAAGTCTCGGAATCGAAATATTTTTTATAGGTGCAACACGGGTTTTGCAAGCGATAAGGGATACGCACACATTGCTATCGCTATATTGTTTGCGCCAGTAGGCGACAGCTGCGTAGGCGCTCGGGGATGCGTCACAGAATAAATGCAACTGTATGTCCATACCATTAGGTTCACAGTTGTTTGTTTCGACCAAATGAAAGTACCATCGTGGTATACGTATCTCTTTCAAGATATGTAATTGTGACATCCATTCATTATGTAAAGATAGTAATTCATCCGTCAATTTTTCATCCCATTTTATGTTATTTTTCCACGTTAGTTGTAATAATATTTTAGCCTTTATTGTACATGGAGCCAACAACCCAAATACGTCGTAGATTGACATGACTAGCCGTAGAACTGTTCTTTTAGTAGGTTCTCCTTCTAAATTAAGACTATCAGCCGGAATCCTTTTAAATGTGAAGTCAAAACAAAATGCATCGCTAGCTAAATACCACAATAGCCCAAGCGTCCTTTCTTGGTCATTTATTTTGAACTCTATTGCACCATAACTTAGGGTTCCTTTTGGCCTATTCTTTATCACCTGAGGCTCATTGCTAGACCAGTTTCTTATCTCGAAGCCACCGCTACTATGTATACATGTAATATCGTCGATCATCTGTGTGGCTGTCCGTACGTCGTCGACGGAATCGATATAGTCATCCATATAATGTGATTTCAAAATTGCATTCACTGCTTCTGGCATCTTTTCAGCAAATCTATGTGCATTTTTATTTTTTATAAACTGCGCTATGAACGGTGAACAATTAGCGCCGAATATGAGCGACGTCATTGCGAATTTCTTTATAGGGTCGGTTTGTTTGTTACGCCATAAGAAACGTAGGGCGTCTTGATCCTTTTTTCTTATCTTAATTCTCAGAAACATATCTTTAATGTCTCCCGTTATGCCTATACGCCTTTCTCTGAACCGAAACATTATTCCTAATAAAGATTCTAACATGTTCGGTCCCTGGAGCAGGTAATCATTTAATGAATGACCACCAGACATCGCCGCGGCGTCGAACACTACTCGTAATTTCTTCTTATTGGGATTATCGACACCAAAGTGTGGTAAGTACCACACTCGTGTTGCCGGTTCTGAACCCTGGACTTCACGTGCGTAACCGTTCTTAAAAAGGTGAGTAATTCGATCTCGGTATCGGGTAGCATAATTTTCATCATTCATATTTTTTCTTTCCACAACTATCAACCTGCGGTACGCGTTAGGATATGAGTCCGGCATAGCGGCTTCACTTCTCCACGGTAGTCCGACCTCCCACTGCCCATTTATTAGGTTTGCAGTCTCTGTGAGTATCGTTATGGCCCGTTGTTCTTCTTTATTTGTTCTTGGGGTGTTAGTTATACCTATCGCCTCCAGTGCGAACGAATTTCGTACAAGTTCATTGAGTTCCGTCAGAGATGGTTCGATGTCGCGAGTAGTAGATATACTATTGATGTACGATTGAGATTTGAAAGAAAGTGCTTTTGCACATGGAGCGCTCGAAGTACGCGCGTCGCGGGCGCCGAGCGGCGGGCGCTGCGGCCCCGGCGCGGTGTGCAGCGCGCCGTGCACACTCCAACCGAGAGGTGTACGCGTTACGTATGGACCGTTCTTACGCAATAATAAACATTCATTCGGTACGAGTAAATGGTAGTTATCCTGACCGATTAATATCTTAGGTTGATTACACTTTACATTGAAATCACGCGCCGTAACGTATTTATGTAATGCTTTAAAGTCAATATTTGTTGAATATTGAATTGGTAACTTTAGTTCGTTAATTTTACGCGCAGTTATTTGAAATTTATCACCGTCGCTGTTCGAAATGCCGCACTTAATCAGTTCCGATTCACAGTTAAGTTCAGACGAGTCCCAAGCACTGTGTACACGCATATTAACGCACTGTCCGTGTAGTCCTACTTCGTTTGCGATATCGGCCGAGACTAAAGTAACAGTTGCACCGTCATCGAGTAACGCGTAAGTGGATATACTTTTATGTGGCCCGTGAATTTTAACCGGTACGACTTTTAATAGCACTTTGGAATTAGACGCGATCGCGGTTGTCAATGTTTCACTGCCGCCGTCGCCGTTCATGTTCTCCTGTTGTTCTCCCTTCTGCTTGGCACTCCAATGAAGAAGGCGATGATGATCACGTCCGCAGTCCTGGACGTCACATGAGGCTACGGCACACGTATGCCGGTCATGGCGTGAAATCAAGCACTTGTAGCAAAGCTTGTGTATACGAACAAAACGCCACCGGTCACGTCGCATTGCTCGTTTGAACTGTGAACACTCTGGTAAGGAATGTATGCCCTTATTGCAAAATTTGCATTCGTTCTTGCCGTTCACCAAGTTGACTGAGTGATAGTGCGTTCTGCGTTCGTTCCTTGGTTTTTCACTCTGACTGTATACGTGACTAACGCCTGCTTTAGCCGTCTTCGTAGCCTCGTACATTAAGAAATCTGATAGTAATTCAAACTTAGATTTATCATTCCCCTGGCGTTCATAAATGTAATCTGTCCATTTGGTTATGAGTGCAGTCGGGAGTTTAGATAATACATTAGCGACGAGCTCCGGACTACGTAGGTAATCCGTTTCTTTCATGGTTTGCGATGCAGCAACGAAATTTTGAATTTTAGTAGCAAACACAGCTATATGCTTATGGTATTCTTGCGGTAACGGTGAAATCCTTTTAAGTTGGGACACTATTTTCATTATAATGCACTCGGGTCTTCCAAATCGTAATTCAAGTGTTTCAATTATTTTCTCGGAGCTCGTTCCACTCATAAGCAATGATGACACTGCTTCCTTTGCTTCTCCTCGTAAGCATCTATTTAGTTGAAACACTATTTCAAGTTCACTATAGTTACACAAATGACGCATTTGTTCGTACGCCCTTTTAAAATGCAACCATTCGACAGGGTCACCATAATAGTTTGGTAATTCTCTCGCGTGTTGCATACGCGACGCGGTCGGCAACTGCTCGGGCTGTGCGTTTGCTGTGTATGTCATCACCATCGTGCGGAGCGCGTCCGCTAGCTTGTCGATGTCGGTGCGCACGGCGGGCACAGCGGACGCATAAACGTCATGCGGCGGCGTGCGTTGCGCGGGTTCCATTAAGCCTTCGTGGGATTTATCAATCCAATCTTCAATTGCTTTATTACTTGACACTTTAGAACTCACACTCTGTTCTTCTTCGAGCGCGGCTAAATCGGCAGCTAGCTTCTTTTCGATCAAATCTGATTCGATTTTAGCCTTTGCAGTCGCGGCTTCTAATATTAATTGCTGTTTGCGAGCTTCAACTGACGATCTCGTACTGCGCTTGGAACGGACGCTGTTTTCTGTTTTTACAGAGCTTGTGCCGGCACTAGTTTCTTTTGTTTTCACCACAGTAATGCCACTTTTCGAGGATTCCGGATCCATTGAAGACGCTTCTCTCTGCTCCTTACGGATGGCTCCACGTGTTTTGACGGTGCGCGGAGTATGAAACATCTTCGGTTACTAAGCCGGTCGCTAGTTTCACAATCGATCCGGCTCGAAGGACCAAAATGTTAGCTATGGCTAGTAAAATAATAACCGGGATCACAAATATGTAGGGCACAATTTAATATTGACACAAGAACCGACAGGGAGCGGAGCGTTCGTCACGAGAGCGTTCGGAAGATTCACTCAATCATTCGCTCACGCGCCGCACGTCA
>DWMG01003133.1:0-12280 GCA_018244855.1 Elbella merops
AGCCACTTTGCGTGTATCGTCACTCCACCTAGCTGGAGGGCGTCCTACGCTACGTTTGCCAAGTCGCGGTCTCCACTCCAGAACACGTATATCCCAACAACAATGATAGGTATCCTAAATTAAAACCATATACATTAATCGCGTATTTCAATCAACGTCATTTCATCCCACCTTCGTTCGTGATAAAATTTATTAATCAAGAAAACAAGTACGTACTAGAAAGTAATAATGAATATTTTCCTCAAACGTGGATACACTCAGAATATTCTTAGGAAAGAAATCTGATAAGCAGATAAAACAACAAATATGGTCATACATTCGTTGCGTGAATCACGCATTGCCCAATATCATTTCAAACATCGGTACACCACTTATCAATATTGACCGATGAGATATTTGTTACGTAGAAATACCACACTGGGGTGAATTTCTTCCTCTGGTTTCCCCCGACCTTACCTAGCCCGAATCGTGCTCAAGACTCATGACAAGAAGAAAATAACGCAACTTCACGCCTGTAATCCCCGAAGGAGTAGGCAGAGGAGTGTGGAACACTCCCACGTTTCACCAGTTACGTTTACGTCCCATGGAATAGGAGGTGAGCCTATTTCCATACACCGGATACAAATCCAGCCTTCGAGTCACTACTAGAAATTTTAAATTGGAAATATCCAATAGTACCCGGTTCTCGATCGGCAGTCGTGCTTGCAACCACTCGACTAACGAGGCAGTAAAACGTTAATTAAAAGTATGCATGTATAAAACTGAGAAAAATTAATCACCATCAACCCTTTGCTATTGCAAACTATGTTGTAATTCCCGGGCATTATGGAAAACAAAAATGGAGTCCAGCACCGGTTGTTTACAGGTAACAAACAAGATCACACGTAAGCGCGAGCAGGCCCAGACGATAATCCCGTGACGAGCAGACGAAGAAAGCCACTCGTGCGTACGTTGTATGTTATGTATCGATGTATGATGTGCCTACGTGATCAACACGGCAAAAGGTCGCTGCACCCGTTGCAAATATCAAATACAAACTAAATCGCACAAACCGTAACCTACATCCCCTCTCCAAAGCAAATCCAACCCTAAAATATAACGCATAGAGTTGGATTTCCAGGAGCACTCGCGCTACATGAGTTGTTCCTGTTTCGTTACAATGGCATTTCTGTAATTGGTCCCTTCCCGCTTCTTCCCTCCGGCTCGTATGTCATTCGATCTCGTAGTGTAACGTATATAGGCATCTCACCAATTACTGGTCCATTAGAACACTAGACATAAAACATGGATTCGCATGTACGTGTTTTGGCATGCATCTGTGCAACGACCTATTAACCTAATTGGCACCATATGATATCGTGACGTCTAGAACGGTCGAGAACTTTTGCTATATTTGTTTGTTTGGTCTTAGAGCATTGCCCCGCAAAAATAATGCCACGGTTGATCCCGTTCTAGCATATGTCACGGTTTCCTTAAGGTTACATCTCTATTTTGATTTCGTTTTAATATAGTTGAAATCAGGTAACCCCTTTGAGCAATCGTTGGGGCGGGCCGCTACGTTAGGAACGACGTGCTGGAGCGCAAGTTAAAAGTAGAGCCGCTGGATGAGTTTGTGGCCCGGTTGGCAAGACGTATGTACGACCGAGCCGACAACGGGCTCCATGCCTACCTCAGGGGCTTCGCGCCCTTGCACGCTCGCCCCCTAACGGCTGCTCGCTCCCATGGGAACTAGAATGTCTGGACGACGATGCTTAGCATCGATGGTCGGCGAGTGACGACCACAGACCACAACACCATCTGACGACGGGGTGAGATCACCGGGGGGCGATTGACCCCCTCGAGACTGCCCGGGTAAAGAGGCGATCCTTGAGGCTCGTAGACTCGTACCATAACGGCGAAATACTCGCCGCGGTGTATGAACGACTTTCCATCCAAATTGGGTATATATGTATAAGACAAATACTTTAAAACTAGAAGTTTTCGAGAAGAACTGGAAATCAGATTGATTAAGTCTACTTAGATCACATTATCTATGCTAAAAGATATATTCCTTCTTTTTTATATTTTTCTGTTGAAAGTTGGATATTTTGATATAGAGTTTTTCTGCATCAAATAACGTGCATTAATTAAGTTAGGAGTGTAGCCTTCCGTCCATAAATCTTGATGTCACCTTTTCGTGAAATATCGACTAGGAAATTTTGTATAGCCATGTTATGCGGCGCACATATTGGCTAAATTAGTTCAGTTCCTTGTACTGGGTGCATCGCATATCCAAAACGCGCTGTCACATATCTGTAAAGTCACAACTTATAGCGGTAATATTTTTGATTTCTTTCAATTATGAAGGCCATAGAAATCCTGGAATGAAAAACAAAGGTACAATTAAAACGTAGCAGAAGCTTGATATTATTTTTTTCAGAGCCATCCTACCATATTAGGAAAAGATAAGTGTATCGTGCACCCATGCACCATATAATACATAAACAGCTTGAGATCTTATTAAGAATTCTCGGAAAAAAAAATACTGAGAACTCATAAGACCGGAATGTTTTTTGTGCATCGTCAAATATAGAAGCGTGTAGCCTAGTGTGTGACGGGCTGTCAGAGAAACATCTAGTTCAGTTACACGCGACACATTCGTCGTAAACGAGGCACCACATGCGTTAAATAAATATATTATTAGCTTTTGATCACAAATCGCGATCTGTCACAAGAATATAATTTGGTTCGTCCAACTATTTCATGTTTTCAATTAGAATAAAATCGATTGGTAAAATTTGATATGTTTTCGACTGGTTCGTCATCGTCATTATCATCAGTCTATCTCAGTCCACTGCTGGACATAAACCTCGCCCAATGAGCCCCATCGTGCCCTGTCCTCGACTTGTCGTATCCACCATCGATTGGTTGACTTTCTTATTTTGTTACTATTCTGTTATAGCCCTAAATATAAACTAAATGCACTAAAAGTGGTAAAGATATTACTACAATCATCAATATATTTAATAATCTAGGTTTCTTTTGAAATATTGATCCAAGTTATCTATGCCGATTGGAAGTTTCCTTCCTGGTAAGACAAGTCAATTTTTTTTGGAATGGAATAATTGGAGACAAAAAATTAATTTGCACGGTTTTAAAAGAAACCCGGAAAATAATTCCGGAAAATAACACTAAAGCTTCATATTACAGGCCTGAATACTGAAATGACGGGGACGATGAGGTACGTATCATATTAATCACATCTGCCAACATTGCGATGATTGCGTAATTTATGGCAATTAAATTGTACAGCATTCTGCGGTTGTACATTGTGAATCAAGTTGAATCGTTCGCGGCATTGCAATAGTCGAAATGGTACTAAATCATTAGCTCGCTGTAGAGGCTTATGGAACTCGTGCCACACACGCAAAAGGGAACAATACTTACATATGTATGTACCTACATACATCGATGCGACCCGCAAATAATGTCAGCACACAATTTACTGATTATTTACCTACTACGTTATTGATAGTAAGTACGTATTATCATATACATTAGTATTATATTTTGGTTCACAGAGGACTGCCTTATAAACTCGACTAGCATAACTGTGTTGAAAATACAATTGACTACGTTGTTGACGGGATGTTCGCAAGCGCGGCTAATAATCCAGATGTCCTGGGTTTGATCACCAGGTCGGGTACTATTAAATTTTTCCTAATTTGTTATTCCTGGTATTGGCTGGGAGTCTTGATTTGTGTCTGGTGTATGGTAATAAGTTCACCCCTATACTACAGTGCAACGTGAACATACATAAATGGTGTAATGTGGGAGTGTTTCACACTCTTCTACCTATCGCGTGACTGGCGTGATATTACGTACCCACATAATAAAACTTTTCAGATTCGGGTCATCAAACTTTTGAGATTCGGGTCATCAGAATTGAAATTTAAGTCATTCAAATGACAGCCTTGCCCAATTAGAAAATAATAGTTCTATTTATTCACATTTGTCTAAACGTAAGGACTATAAACTTTAAGACGTATGAAGGCTTTCCGGGAACTTTCACTAAATTGGTATCGTTCTAAGTCTGAATCGCAAAAGCTCAATAATTTAAACTAGTTCCCACGTGACATCAATTTTCGAAGCAGTGTGCCGTGATATTGCCCGCTGAGCCAAATATTGGCTGTAAATGACAACAAGAGATCGCATTCAAGGAAATTAATATGTTTCTAGTTCGAAAAGTATTACAACATCATAGTATATGTTTAATGTTAGATTTAGATAAAAGTATATTCATATTCGAGGTGACGTATTTCTATCACGCTTTGATACGTGCAATAAAATGAATTTCGATTGAAATACCGCAGTTACAAAAACATCTTTACGCTATGGGATGTTGTTCATATAATGAACTGTGCAAATAGGATTTATAATAACAAGACTGTTATTATTGTATTACCACCTGTCCATATTTTTGATTACATTCCATTTTTAGCCAAAACCTAAACAAAGATTTTTACCAAAACAAGCAGCATTACCTGATATAAGAACTCGTTGCAATTGTGCAATAACATCACGGCTGTATTTCTCAGTAAGAGTAAGCAGAGAAATGTACTCGTATATTCTCACGAATCATCAGTTATGTTACACGACCCTTATATAATAGGGTGTACAATCCTAACCCCTTCGGCGTTTAAGACAGACAACATTTGCAAATGTCATTTGAAATTGTTGAATTTGTTTTATAATATTAACCATGTTTAGCTCTTGATTTTTATCCGACACAAACGACAAAGCGTTGAGAATATGAAGTAATGGACTGTTTCACGGACCCGATCTACCGACGTCTTTGCAGATCTATTGGCCCCGTTCTTGGTTAGCCACTGTTTATTGCCTCGCATCACCCAGGGTATCCTCCAATCATAGTGTTGACAAAGGTGAATATGTTTATTGTGGCGAGCGAATGATGTTTAATTTTTGACTTTGAATATTTGCTGTCCGTAAACCAGTAGCGTAAAGTACCAGTAGCGTTAGTACCCATTACAGTAAAACTGACTAATTATTAGTCAAATCAAATCATTTTAGACTAACTTAGGCAATATTTGTGACCAAATAGGATGATCTATAGTAATTCTTTTACACGCATCAAGAACTTGTAACTACATAATATATTCAAGACCATTGGAAATGAATCATTACTTTACTAAGTAGGTATATTATTCTAGAAGTATTACTATAACTGACACCGCAGGTGAAAGATAGCGTAAGCTCAATAATATTTATTATACCAATATACAGTACATAATAAAGTGATTAAGTCTAGACTAGCAATTCAGAATTGAGATGCTTTTTAACCTACATTGAAATCTACGTTCATTAACAGAAATCTATGTTTGCTTATTGCTTTATTAAGCCTAAGGTACCTACTTTAATTTTATTTATAGAACTTTTATCATAAATTTAGTTACAAACAATTTATCATGAATTCGCTTTTACCCCGATAATGTTCAGATAAGTGACGTCACTTGATTGACCGTCTCCAGTGTTTCTTTTTTAAGAACACAGATAAGATGAATATAAGTGCATTTTATTTTTTTAAATCAAATTTTCGCGTTTTAAAAATGTAACCTTATTAAGCGACAGTCAATTCAGACGGCAGGAATTAACCTATTTAGATATAGAACTATTTGTAAATAGGACTCGGCATAAATATCTTTAGAAATAGGACAGAGTGCTATTTAAGAAATAATATCTTTCTATTAGAATGATCGAAGGCAGATTACATCAAACAACTTGCTTAAAAATAGTTTATATTCAAATGCCTTTCATTACGCCGTAGATCATTTCGTTAGTTACGTTGGACATGTACACTAACTGTACTATGAATAATAAACTGAACAAGTTGTAAGATGTTATCTTATGTTTGCTAACGTGTTATTAATATTTATGGGATGTCCTACCAGATATCATCTCGATTACGCGATAAATTTTAGATTGCCCGCAGCCGCCACTTGGAGCCTCGTCAATATGCGTGCCTTCCTTCGTACTCTTTTATTCAATAAGACGTAATAGCAATAACACATTCATATAGAGAGCGCCTCGCCCAGACGCGGACTGTAGGCGTTAACTTGGTCAGCAATGATAATAATAATGAAACTTCTTGCCATTTAAAACAGTGCGTAATGTGCAACAACCAGTACGCAGCACAGTGGACAACTATTATCACCGCGAGGAGTACATTTCTTAACAAAGGGGCTCAATTCAGCTTTACTAACGCGGGCTGCGGATCCCTGGTAGCGCTGAATTTCAGTATAAACATTTTTTTTATATTTAGTTGTCTCATTTAATATCGCATATTTACTCGGAGAGAATGTCATTGAGCACTAAGATGCTCTTGGCTGAATCGCGTAGCTTACGGTGTTACATAAGAATAAGTAAGCAATGCTCTCCACGTAGCGTAGAAGCGCGGAGTGCTGCTATGTGCTCAGTGTAAGGCAGTAGCCTCACCCGTATTTCATAGCGGGATATATGTATAACATAAGTGGGGAAACGTGGGAGCATACTACATTGCTCTGCATATCTTTTCAGAGAAATACAGGCGTAATATTATATTAGAATCATAATATTATCAAACGATTATTAAATTCCATTACTGTACTCTTACGTATCATCACGCTTGTGATTCTTGAAGACGTAAAGAAGAGGGTAGTACACTCTCATGTTTTACCAGTTACGTTTACGTCTCATTGTGAACTGGACGGTCAGCCTGTTCTCATAAACCAAGAATGAATCTAAACTCAGAGCACTACAAGGAATTTCAAATTAGAATATCCTAATAGTAGCCGGTGATCGAACTTAGGAAACCTTTCTTTCAGTAGACGCGTTTGCGACCACTCACCAACGAGGAAGTAAAGAACTTACGAGAACAGTTTAACTTTTTAACAGACCTAACATAGAACTTAGTTCAGAAATAGAACTACTTATAACTCTAGACTCTTAATGAGACTGTTTAGAAATAGGACTGATTCTAATTTAAGAGATAATATCTGTGTATTGCAACGATCATGGGCAGTTTATATCAAACAAGTTGCTGAAAAAAAAGTTTATTTTCAAATTCCTCGCATTATGTCCAGTTATATCCATTACTAAACGTTTCGTTTATATCGATCAATTGTATACAATCTCTCGTACGTCATTCAGTCTCCACGCGCGCAGCACATTGACGTTAGCGTGGCTGCTGTTTGCACGGGCGATATCAATTAATACTGCGGCGGGAGAAAGATCTGTACGAGAAACGGCTTCGTGATTTTGTATAATTACCTTTTTGTACGTACAAGTACCTATTCTTTACATTTATATTGTCTGCGCAATCAATAGTTTCCTATCAACCTAGTATGGTGATATAAAGGAAACAATTTATTCCAGCCGTTTGTCAATGTCGATGCTGCTCTCTTAACGGATAATATTTTTTTTACATTTCTTTTCTTATTATTGCTGAACGAACTTTCGGGTATTTTTTCGTTAACAGATATCACTATTGATTAAAATCATTAGGCCTTAATCTTTAAAAGGACTATATCATTATCACCCTCAATATCGTTAACTTTATCAGTACAATCCCCGACAGGTATATTACTATTGTGCATAAATTTTGCTGCATCACCGTTACTATCATCATCAGCTGCTATCAGTCCACTGTTAGATATTGGCATTTCTCAAGGCGCACTTATAAGCTCGGTCTCCGGCTCTCTTCATTCAACTTTTTTTAATCGGCCCTGCGCAAAATGTATTAATAACAGAACTGTATCTACTCAAACTTGAATTATTAGTAATCTGTGAAATAAGAACTTAGAACAAGCAACTAAGAAAGAACGGAAGAAGAATCTTTCCAGCTAGGCGGAGTGCTGGATGTACGCGAAGTGCCGTGCAGCGGTTGGAGACATAGAGTGGACGGAAATAGACTGCTATTGACTATATATTGATGATTACGAAGAACGAAAGAAGATATGTTACTGATCACCCAAAATGCAAATTTCATCCTTGTCCAAACAACGGTATTTAAAATGTTTATTTGTATTTATGGTGTTATGTTACCGGCTCAGCATCAATGCTTAGTACTATCTGATTATACCATTAAAGGCAGTAGAAAAATGGAATGGACGTAATAAAGGAATGGGTGTAAATAATACGTTATAGCAAACTTGTGATAACAGTTCCACATTACAATGATAATATGTTTATTCGATCACTGTATGCTCGATTGTTATGAAGATATCTTGTTGACTGCAGCTGGTGCAAGGCGAACAACTTCCAATAACATGTTTACTTCAACTGTCAACGTCATTGATGGCGTGTTTAAAAACAAATGACTGTTGAGAGTAAGGAACGTTCATGACAACACTTATAATGTAAGACGAATGTGATCGTTGGAATGGTAAATACTTTACTAGGCGTTCATTTTTATTCGCTTTCTTATGACAAGGATTTTGGTACGCTATGTACATACACACTCGTATGTATTGTGATCATGTACTAGGTCAAAGTACATAAAAGCAACACACGGTATTACATTGTAGACGCAGCTTGATTGGTCCGTTTGTGTTTTTGAGTTCAATATTTTTTTATCAATTAGAATGGTATTGAAACCATCTGCCAACATTTTAATTGTACTGTTAGTAGTTTTGTGGTCCTGATCATTCAATGCCATTTCTTTACACGTACATTTTAAGTTATGCAACGGCTTGCTCTGTAAACACGATATACATTTATATATATATACAAATATGCTATTTCTATATTCTATATAGTAACTATGTTTAATTGTTTCATGAAATATCTAAAAACGAACAATGACAAACCATTAAAGTAACTAAACATATTTATAATTTATTTACCCGAATCATATCAGTTGTAAAAATCTATTACTGAAGTGTTCCCAACTTATCTTGTTTTTGTTATCTCTTTGAACGGAAAAGCAGCAAGAATTGTGTTTTAGCAACAGCAATGACTCCCGCTATAGCGATATTGCTAAGAAATTCTAAAACCTAGAATATTTTTTCTATACAGAAAAAAATCATATTACTTGTTATTTGCATGATTTTTTTTTTAAAACACATGTCTTTCTTTGAGACATATTATTATCACATGACAGCACATGTCATTCTATTGCATTTACAAAATGAACTGAGAATAAATCAGTCTCTAACGTCAGCCTTGACCGAATTTCCAAACTAATTACTTGGCGCCTAGATTAACATCCGTTACATATAAAGTGAAAACAAATCTACATATATTAAACGCTGTAATTATTACTGTGAACTGACAAAACAGTATTATCGGTATTGTTTTTTAAAATAAGTAACTCAATCATTACAATAAAAAAATGTAGAGACTTGATTGTAATTTCGCGCGTTGAATTCTTTTCAAGGGCGCGATTGGATTAACAGAAACGATCCAAGAATCAAATTTGCAATAGCGTATCGGTTGCATCGGACCGCAATCACATTGCGAATCGTGTAACCGCGTGGCGCGGCCCGCCCTAAATGCGAATCAGCTCGTTTCGCACTGCGAGTTGGTACTAGATAATATCGCGTTTTCATTGTCTCACGGCAGTTTGACGGCTTGTAATCCGAGGGCTGTAGGTCTACCAGATATCAGCCTGACCTTGTAGACAGTAGAATTACAGTCTTTCAAATCCGCTCTCAGGTTTCATACATATGAGATATTAATCATTCGGACCTGTTGGTATTGTGGGCAATGTACGCATAGACCAAGATTTTTACAAATATATTCCTGATAAAAGATTAACCATAATTATTATATTTCATGCCAGGTCCCTTACGGGGTAACCAGAAAGCATCGAGTGCCAGGTATTTCTATCCTTATACATATGACGGTTTTTTCTACATTCATCACTCCTACATACACGTACGCTAATCCTGGAGACTTCCGACTTTCTCAATAGCCAGTAATTGACATGTTTGATTAATATAGGTGAGTCTTAATCTCCCGCAGCACCTGCGTCTTTCAACATTCTCATTAGCAAATATTATTACTTTGTATCAGTTCGAATGACGGAAAAATTTGGACGGCATATTTTTTCCTTGTAAGCAGTCGATGTAAGGAAGGATGTAGCTATAAGTGTTAAAATTTACTAACATATGAAATTGTTTATGGATGTCAATAGGACATAGTACTTACTGCTGGCTCTGTTCCATAAAAAGGAGAGAAACGAAGCTCTTTTTCACAAGAACAAAATTCTTGCATACAACTATCGGGTCATTAGCTATTAAAATATTTTCTTCAACAGGTCCTCGCTTGTATTGCGCACTAATGCTAAATATGTGTGAAAGAACGTTTCTAGGAAACAATGATGTTAGGTCAAATATTCCTTTGTCATGTGGTATTTTTCGTTTTGCATTTTTCTACATCATTAAGGTTGGATTGTTTTTGTGTTGCAGTGGGAGACGCTTGTGCTTATTTGTCTGTCATGCATTACTGGCGAGAGGAACCTATTGTTCGAATATACGACCTTATTAGGCGTACACGCCACATACAGAAAGTCAGGATGAGGTACATTGTGATCATGGGATTTTATCTATCGGGCTCTTGAGGTATCACATTAAGAGTAATTGTGCAACCACATGTACGAAACGCTCAGTCTTGATATATTTGCTGATTGTAAGTGATTTATTCAATGTGTAATTAATTAAATTCGCGACTAGTCGTGTGACAATGGATTCGCGCCTCCAGGGTGGCGTACGTGCGCGGGCGCACGTCTCTAGCGCGGGTTCCGTTCCGGGCTGGGTATTTATTAAGTTTCTTATAGCCGTCTAATATTTTATTACATACATTAAATCGGCTGCGCCGTCGAATCCAATTCTTTCAAGTTATTGATGAATAAACAGCTCATTAACTTACTCATCGGTACTCGGTTCATATTTTGCCAAAGAGAGAGGATTTCTTACACAGACAGTTTAGTACAGACACAGACACAGTAGTAGTACAGAGTTTTATTAGGATTCTTGGATTCAATGTCTTTAATGTTCACATCCTTAATAATTGGGTAATGTTAAAGTTATTAAATATTAAACTGCTTTTCATAATCATATCAATAACTTGTATAGTATTTTTGTCATATAAAGATAACTATTTAATTATGTTTCACATAAAACGGATATGATATAATGAACATGAAAGCATGAATAAGCTTTAGACAATAGATTCTTTTGTCCAAGCTTCGACAGTTACACTGTTACTGGATTTGATTGACAAAAGGCACCAAAGTAATTTCTACTTCGGATTGGATTATCCCTGTTTACTAGCAACGTTACTTTTATCTAGGCAGGGCGTGCTCATTATTATTTTTCTTAATACTTAACCTGCTTTCTTCTTAAAGAAAAGAAGCAGATAAGGAAGAAGAAGACAGAACGATATGGATAAAACGATTAAATAAACTACCCCCTGCCTGGACAAATATACATATACTCGTATTATACCTTAATTAAAGTACTCGTAATTATACCTTAGATACTATAATTAAACTTACGTAGTACTTAGTCCCCATCTATTAATGTGTCTACTTACATCACCTTTTAAGCGCTTGCAGAAGTCGTCGCTGCTTAGCGGCAATATTAATATGTTAGTATAGCAAATATCTTACGATAACAAACACTGCAAACACTTGCATAGAAAACCAATAGACTTGCTCAAAAATTTTTGTCCTGAATGAGAATCGTATTATCAAACACTGGCTGTGCAGCGCGGGCCGGCAACGGGAGGTTATAGAGCTGTTAAACAGTTATAGATTACTGGGGACTGCCGCCGCCTTAGATACAACCTAGAGCACAAGGTATGTATAGAAAAAATTCAATCTGCGATAAAAAATCAAGGATCGCCGAGATTAATCGAAGCTAACTGTACATCCGCGGTGTTGAGAAGTAACTATTTGCATAGCACTTAGACGCCACGCTCCGCCTCCATGCAAGTGTAACCAGATGCGATATCAAAGCAATTCCCGTGTTACAATTTACTCGTGTTCCGTTATGTTTAACGAAGGAGATTTTATACGTACTTACATGTTTCAATATCTACAAAGTTGTCACATGATATATTTCAAGCGGGTGTTGAGGGTGGTGCTCTCTTACAGGTAATATTTGCTTACTATTGAATCCTAATGAGTCATTAGGATTCGTTGCACGCGTAAGTCCCCCTTCCGCTTCTACACCCTCCTCTCCCGACGCCGGTGCTGTCCTGGCCCACAGCCACTCCACGGAGTACGCTGTGCTGGGCACAC
>DWMG01003134.1:0-12280 GCA_018244855.1 Elbella merops
GGTGCGTGCCACGGGTTTGAACCCGGCACCCCCGGAGTGAGGGACTGAATTCTTAACCACTAGGCTATCACTGTATTATATAACCACGTCAATTAAGCCGAGTTATTTGCTTCCTCCTTTTCCGGATTTTTTTTTCATTTGCCATCGGTAACTTATTTTTGATTAGTGTGCACACACATTTGCTTTGTCTGCTTAATGTTCCTTTCAGCTGGTAATCTTCTTGAAGTTTCCGTGCTTCGAATGAAGTCGGTTTTGCCAATGTTTATAGGCGCAAAAACCATCTAAATTGTATCTATCATAGCGGTGAGCCATGGTCTGTCATTTTTAGCGTGTTATGTAGTTGAATTCTTGATATATACTAAAAGTAAGTGCTAAGTAATAGCGCCACGGAACCGTCATCTGCAGCCCCTAGAAACGATACGTGGTCCTTACGTGGCACGAGGACTGAGGTGGCGTTTCGTTACGAACTTGTTAGTACGTAGGTAAGTGTTGGGAGAGAGAGCAAGATGAGTTCACACTGGTGCGTTTGATGTTTCACTTCTCAGACTCTTGGCAATTGCAATAATTTTTGGCTTGATATTGTTAGCTTTGGTGATTATTTTATTTAAATAATAGATATAGTCCTATTTTGTTTTGATTATCTGTACAGTTTTGTTTATAATATTTCTAGATAATAAATAAAGAAAAAAATGTAAGATGAATACCGATTCATTACGATAATACGACGATGTCGACACGAAAACGTAATGTAATCCACAAAGAGGTATGCAGAGAAGTGTGACATACTCCCATGTGACACCAGTACGTTTACCTCCCACCATGAGATGGGTAGTGAGCCTATTGCTATACACCGGGCGCAGATCCATACTCCGATTACTTTAATATAAAAATTGCATAGTCATCCCTGACACTTAAAAAAAAACACACATCACGCTCCTGTATGTGAGCAAATCTTATCTGTCAATTCGCCACCGTGCTCGCTACCTTCCTCCTTCGCGTTCCGTGTTATTAGAGTACTCGAGACACTAACGAGTGTTCACACCGCCGCGTGCTAGCGCCATAAACGGCGTTCACGGTAAATGGGAGCCACGGTGATGTCACTCTGTTTGGTCATAAAGGGATAGAGAGACGTTATTCTTTTGCTCTGTATCTATATAAACCGAATATCAAAATAAAGTGTAGTATAATCGGAGCGAAAAGTTTTTTTATGCTTATACTTTTTAGAAATAATCCTTATCAGCTTTTTTATAAAGGTTGATATTAAAAAACTGCAGCCAGCAGTCACGTGTGATCAATCTAAAAGAAATTATACGTTCTATTCAGCGAACGATCACAGATCCATTGATTCGTCGAAGAATAAAAGGAAATGTGAGATGAATTGACTCTTCCGAGGAGTAACATAAAATGAGGTTACTTATTACGTCCTTTAGCTTCCGACGAAGAAATGGTGTGCCAATATTTAAGAAAAATTGCGGAGTTTATGAAAATCAAATTTAACGGCTACAACTAGTTAGATTAAAAAAACGATTTAATGAATAACCATTGTGGGACGTAAACTTAACTGGAGAAATGTGTACATACAGCCTACATACGCCTTCGGGGATTATAGGCGTTATGTTATGTTTATTGAATATTTTATTACCAATATTACATCCTTAATTAATACTAAAGCAGCGGTTATGTATTTTGATTAGGCTTTATATTAAGTTTATTCAAAGCTTCTCAAAGCTCCTGTGAACCGGATGAAAAATGATCCGACCGTGGTTGAATAACTCTTACGCATTTGTTTGCAGCATTCCAAGTGCATTTGCATTAAGCGTATTAACGTGTAGGGGTGCAACGGAGCGTAAGTTTGGAATTGCGAATGCACTCATTCATGTATTAGGTTTTTATATTGTTATATAAATAAGGTAATTTTAAGCGATATTCTAATATAAAATCGGCCTAATTTAAATGTTAAAATTGTTAATAAAATATATTACGTATTCGATTAAAATTTTATTTATACTGAAATAAAAATGACAATAATAATTCGATAGAAATATTTAGTTGTGCGCAGTTGCATAAGTATAATGACTAGAGTATGTGAAGTAGTTCAGTTAAAGTTAAAATAGCTTGTGTCATAGTTAAGTAAGTGACGTAGTGTTAGTGAGCGGACTATATCGCGCTAATGCAATGATAAGTGCACTTGTGCATCTTTTAAAATAACTTGATTTTGTGTTGGACGTTCGAGTGCATAATGTCCACGTTGCAGTGCCCGTAAAAGGTCCCAATTGTAAAATGTCAAATTTACAAAAAAGGTATCGTTTCCTCATAGTGAATATTATATTTGAACTTAGTTGACATAATTACATTTCACCTTGGTTATTTTGATAAGTACATTTAGTAACATTTGGAATGTGATAGAATGTTTTCCACGAGTTTCGACTATTGATAGCATTACGCCACTCCTTTGTATTTATGTAGTTTAATAGCGACGTTTAAGTTTCGTGCAATTTTTTTGGTCTACATGTCTGTTATAACACATATCAAGATTCACTGTTGGGCGATGTTTTCGCTGCGATAGTTTCACTTTATGGCCTCACACGTGATCGGAAGAGATAGCATTAACCAATGCGACTGGCAAGGTTTTCAAACCACCCTCGTAAATCGTTATACGAACTGCTGTACACATAGGGTCTGACCTTTTGGTGTGTCATCCAAAATCTCGATATGCTTCTAACATTTCCTATTGCCGTTTACAAATTGTAAGTTGCCAGAGGCCGGCTTTACTCACACTGACAGATCGTTTTCAATCTTGGCGGGGTTAAGAGCGCTTCTGTCTGCACAGTTGCATAAGTTTACAATTCGTTCCATGAATGGTTACTAACCGATTGAAAGCATATCTTATGCTTACGATAAGTTCGAGCAATTACTTATAGCTATCGATATAACGAATAAAGATGGACAGTTATTAGTTCGAAAAAATCTGAGTAAATTTTATCTACGGTAGATGCTTTCTGCTGACTGCAATGTTAGTAATTTTTCTGTTTTGCTGGATACCAAGAATTGGTTTAATTCCTCACTTATTAAAATGAACAGTACAAAGTACATAAAATACATTGAAATTAAGTAAAATAATACGAGAAGCAAAAGTTTCATTTGACAATTGAAATTGAATTGAATGAAACGCAGACAGAATAACTATTTGAATTTGAACGATCGTACCAAATTATTATTATAATTATTATTAAAAACTTATTTACGTACTTCCGCCTATTTTAATTGTGTGATGTTTTATTAGGTTTAATTGCAAGTCTCTTTGAAAATAATTTGTAATTCCTAATGCGTTTTGTTTACTTGGCATTTCAATTACGGTAGGTAACCTAATGCATTATTGCCACGTTGAGTGCTCATTTTGAAAAATCAAACCCACGTGCGAATACGCGAACTCCGTGCTGTTCTCGAAACTTTATCAGGGGGTTGGATGGTAGCCAGCGGCGCAGTGAAGTGCCTCCTCAGAGACCTCGCACGACCGTAACAGGTTCACACATTTTAGACGATACTTTTAATTGGAGAAATGTACTGCAGTGCTGCTATTGGTAGTTTAACCTTAAAAAGATTTCTGAAAAAGTTCATCGCTACTTATAAAAAAATTCAGCTTATTATTGTATCGCAATGAAAATGAAATGTTTTTGTGTACGTTTCCTTATCTATCATTGACTCAATAACAATATCAACACCGAATAAGTGTAGAAACGAATTTTACACATGGACCCCGTATAATTTTATGTAAGACTTGTAAGCGATCTGAAGCAGATATTCATAGTTCATGCAAAATCGTTTTGGATTTATTTGAAGATTTGACGTAGATTTGGTATGGTAGATGGTTGGGTTGGTTGATAGATGAGGTATACCTATGAAAAAGTGAAATAGTTTGATTTTGCGTCTTGCTGTATCGCACAAAATATGTAGGTATATACATATGTATCTAAGTAGCTCTCTAGTTTGTACTCTGCACAAAGAAACACGTGCTGTAAAAAGTTGATAAATTGTATTTGTTAAATTTTAAATTTTGGGAAGAAATTATTAACAATAAAAATAGCCTCGACCGCCCACTATAGGATTGTGATTTGTATAATAAAAGTATAGATAATAGAAGTTCTTAAATGACAAAAATTTCAATAATGGCCAAATTAAATTTGCACTTGGTTGACTTTTTGTTGACAAGGAGCAAAAGTTCTGAGATTACGGAACCTTCAAGTTACTAGAAAGATTTAAGAGTTCATTGAACAGAAGGGATGCTGTTCGACTTGTTAAAGATCACTTTTTGTTCACTCCATACTGTAAACGGAGATTACATTCTTGACGCTGTGTTACTTTAATGCTTGAAATCCTCGAACGTTGATTGCGCACAAGATGAAAACGCAACAAATTTGAGATAAAATGGCCTTATCTTTATTAAATCCTCTCTTGTTTACGGGGAAATTAAATTTCCAGGGAGCGTCTGATAGCGAGCCACAAGGAGATTGGAGAAAACTGAGATTTTATATAATAAGCGTGATAGTGAATTCTTCGAAAAACTTTTCCCCTGATCTTCAATAGATATTGTTATCGAACTCCAATTTTATTCACAAATTTTATTGGATGTTCAAGTTTAAGCTCGTTTATCTATCAGACGTTTTCGAGAGGTTGACGGGATGTGACTTAAAGGAAAACTTCCCGAGTTGACAACGGTATTACGTATTAAGAACTGGACGTTCGATTTGTGAACGTCGATTTGTTTATGTAAGGTATTATAAGTATTATGACTCGTATATTTTAGTGTTTTTTTATCATTTCATAAATTCATAAATTACTATTGCATTGCTATCCATATTTAGGGAGAGTCGTGCATACGGTTAGCTATGAAAATTATTCCGACACCTTCAAAAATTTCTTTTTGTGTTAAAGAAAGAAAAAAAATTACAATAATAAATAATTAGATACCAAATGCGTCTTTATGTCGTTATCGCGTAAAGGCACATTATATAGTATTAATTGTAATAATATATTCTCACTGAGAGTACAAAGGTCACTGTGACAAAGGCGACTAGAATGAAAGTCTAAAATATAGTTCTTTTAAAGTTCTCCAGCTCTGCGATTCATTCATCATTTCGTTTCTTTTATTAAGGAAACATTTGGCTTTTGCCTATAAAAATCCTATATAGTTTTTCTTTAATAATAGCCACCCATTTTCTCGTTCAGTACTCGTGTGTGCCGTTGTGCAGTGTTTAATTTTTTTTGTTTGTTTTTCTGCTTTTGTTTTCATTCAAAGGTCGTGGCTTGTAGTTGTTTCTTTTGTACATATTCTTTTGTTTCCTCAACTAGGCTGCAAAGAGTTGTAATTTTAGTCGTATTTGTGCTATTTTAAAATAACGATTACTTTTCACAGTTAGATCATAATGAATGCTTTTCGGCTTTATACTCTATACATTCTTTTTCAAAGTTTTTATCGAAATACTCTTGCTCGAGCTTCGTCAACCTTGAAGTCAGACCTGAGCAACGTATTGTAGTGTTTTCGTTTTAAATGACCAATTGCCAATTGCATTATCACAATATCTAGATCTGGTCAAAATATTCCGAGGATTGACACAATTAAATAAAACTTTCAAAACTTATCCGAGAAAAGTTTTACTCTGTTCGTTCCACGAAATATAATTAATTTGCCGCGGGGGTCGTTAGTGTTTTTCCATTTAACCTCTGCATAAGACCTCTCTTGTCTTTGTTAGAATATATGCCTCGTTAATGGCTGTATGGAATTTGCAACTAAACGGCAGATGATTAATGGCGCCGCCGGAGGGCTGCGACAATGCGCGCAGTGGATGCTGATGGGGGGGTTTAATTCGCACGGTGTGTCGCGGCGGGGGCCCAATTAGCGCACTCCAACCTATTGGTGGTCTAACGTGCCTTTATGACGATGACACGAGTAAATCAACAACATAAACTAATCTTGTTTTTTTCATATTTGTTTTTTGTATAGTCTTTTGCATGGGTGAGGCAACAGGAGTTTGATAATTCCTAATACTTATATGTACTAGTAAGTAGTTTTTGTCAAAAACCTATTGTTTATATGTTTATAACCTACTTATTGTTTAAAAAACTATATGTTTTGAAATGCCCTGGAGTTAGTTATTTCGAGTAAACGTTCAATTAAATGTAAATGTTGTGATTCATTGTGCCACTAAACGCTCTGCTGGTTTACAAACCGTCAATCTGTGTGAGGGTTATCGGGAACAATGCACAGTATGAGGCATGGATATAGGCTTTCAATATCGAGCTCAGTATGGCAGGCGTAGAGGGAACAATTAGAAATTGACTTACTCTCCATGTATCTTCCACTGTTTTAAACAATTATATACGTAACTTCACGCCTGTAATCCCCGAAGAGGTAGGCAGAGGAATGCAGAACACTCCCACGTCTCACCGGTTACGTTTAGGTGTCACTACGGAATAGGTGGTGAGCCTATTGCCATGCATCGGGCACATTTCAAGACTCCGAACCACTACTAGAAAATCTAAATTAGAAAATTTTGTAGTGTTCGACCCGAGAATCGAACCCGGGACCTCCCGATCGGCAGTCACACTTGCAACCAACACGACCAACGAGGCGACCAACCCGACCAACACGACCAATGAGGTGTTACGGAAATGGACGTTAAAAAATCCATTAAATCTATTACTTCGACTGCGGTTGGAGGTGACAAGCCATGCACGACCATGATTTCCCTAAATCTTCACCACAAAACATCCCTTTATTCCCGCTCCTTCTCTGTGCACGCGGTTAAGCTATTCTCGCTGGCGCCTAGTACTCGCCATTCAAACTCCCTTCCGGTCTTCACAAACAGAGTAAAAGAGCACTACCTGACCCTATCATGAATATTGATTTGGCTATAAATGTATATAATCTGCATAATTAATATACGTAATATATATTGAATTACTAGATAATTATATAATTTTTAATACTTGTATGTTGAATGTAAAATTCATTTTACAGATAAGATCCTCTGACTGTATAAGTGACGTTTTGTATCATTACAATTATTAATTACTTTAACTTTGAAAATGTTTTATTATCTACTTATTCTAAGGACGTATAACATAATTAGTGAAAAGCTGAACTTTTCACTTTTCTACCTACTTCTTCGAGGAAATAAATTCATGCTATAATGAAAATGTCTTCAGAATTATTGTATTACAAATGCTCGTGTCTCGGCACTTAAAAGGTTTTTAAATATCATGAGTGGACACGAGGTGTCTTCTGTTCAGTAGTGACGTGGTACAATACCCCACGACACCCAAGGACAAATACATTTTTACATCGAATGTGACACCGCTCCGGCCCAATTAGAGGCGACCGCCATTAGCTTTGTTTAATTAAACTCGCCCGAATAACACTTAGTGAACCACGTATCATGTATTTTGTAATATCGTGTTTTCAATCGTTCTATGGTAGTCTCTGTAACTTTTTTGTTTGTTTATAGGTAATGGTTGAGTCAATAAGTGTGTTGGTCGCGAGTATGTTTGTAAAATAATGTTGTTGCGCTTGTCGGGAATGGTGAAATGGATTTATATACTTATCCATTTCACCATTCCCACTGTCTATACGTTTCAACACTGAGTTGTCGTTAGTTTTGTGTCGACCAAACATTTATTTAATAAATTGATTGCGACGCGGAGCCAGGCCGTTCACACTGCACACCTTTAAGTTGACCAATATGCTAATTAGGTTATGGATGCTTTAGGTCTATAAAAATTGTTTCAATATGAGATAATTTGGTTTTAGTTTGAAGAATATTTTTATCATATTTTCACTTATATTGGACTTTACTACAAAACTTGTGACTTAAATTTCTGCATTTGAATTTGAATGTAGCCTATGATAGTATGAAATATAAAGAAAAGCTTGTCGATTCTTTAAAAAAACATATACAATATGTTTTACTGTTAAAAGTCTCATGAATGTTTATACACATGATTATATATGAATATAACTGTAATATAATTGTTCCCTTGAAAATTATAGTATTATAAAAAATCACACAATACTATTACTTACGTGTAATTTTAAAATGTTTCCCCTTCAATTAATTGAACATTCATTGTTTTTTTCTTTCAGAAAACAACCAAAGACATTCGCGTTCGACCACTGCTTCTATTCGCTGGAGTCGTCATTGCCCAACTTCGCCTCGCAGAAGACTGTGTTCGAATGCCTCGGCCGCGACATCTTGGACAACGCCTTCGACGGGTACAATGCCTGTATTTTCGCATACGGACAAACCGGTGAGTGTTATTTACTTATTACTTACAGTTGTGATAAATAATTAACATCATCATCAGCCTATTTCTATCCAGTGTCGGAAATAGATTTCCCTAAATGAGCATCAACGCGCCCTTTCCTCGGCTTTCTCCATCCAGCTTCTGGAATATGACAACACTGAAAATAAGTATAATATATTTAACAACAAAGCCCTTTTTACTAAAGACATGAAAAAATGATCCTAATTTTATGTGTGTAACTGGGATTCTAAAATGTAGATTAGGAATAGTTGGTTTAATATTTGTGTACTGACATCATGACTGCTCACTCTAATTGATCTTTGGCAAAGACCTTCTTCAGCGTGGTGATGCTGTGATCTCTATATCAAAGGAATTTTTTTCTAGTCTTTACTTCATACCAAGATTTTATCTTTCATTGCTATCTTTTTCTTCTTTTGTTTTTTTTACTTCGCTGTTGTATATTCCCGATTGTAATTTTCAATATGTTGATCGTCTAATTATTCCACGCACTTATGTATGGCGCTCTTCTAAAAATATTACGTGTAGTATTGAAGGGTAGGGTAGGGGAGGTAAATTAACATAATATAATACTTCATATAATACTTACGAATTCTATATAATACCTACTTACTTATACATTTGATGTTGCTATACTTTCAATGTGTAAATCCGCCAACTCCCTCATGAGTAGCGACCTCCAGGAAGACGCCGGTCACGTCGCCGAGGTCTCTGCCGGAAGAACACGCGACACGCATTCATTGATATTATCCTTTTACAGGATGCTTCTATGATCGGATTATAATAATCTTAGATAAGAGCTGTTGTTATAAGCAACGGTAACAATAATTTCAGACATGATAAGTCCAGTCAATATTTAGAAGTTTACATATAGAATATTAGAACCTGTGTTAGTACAGATTAATAATAATTAATGTACTTATTTAAAAGTTATAATAAATTTTACTGCTGGTTGGAGCGAATCCACATACATACCTACATGTAGGTATGTGGTATAAATACAAATCGTAAGTGTCCGATACATACATATGTCTTATATTACATAATATTTTCATTTTATCGAGCCTGTTTATAACAATGTATAGCTTAATAATAATCAAACTTTTCTGATGTGAAAATGTTTCATGTGAAGTACCCAACATTAAAGGTTTTGTAAAGATAAAATGAATGTCACATGCTCGGTTACTTTCCGAGCTGACGTAGATGTGTATTGTTTGCACAAGCGGCTCACGATATTAACTCCGACAAGCGCCCCAACATTACGTACAGCACGTGTCCAGCGCGGACGTAGCTTTAGACAATGAGTGACGTCGCCACGATGTCTGCGGGACGTGCGCGCGTACGTTCACAGGAACGCACTGCACATCAAAGCGTGAACATTTCAAGACGTGGACTTAGGCATTTCTATACAATGTACCGCCTTACTGAGGATGGAGACTAAATAAATTTCGTTTAATAATTTCTCAAACAATTCAATTTATTTTTTTATTTCCTTAATTAAAATGTATTCATTTTGGTTGTTTTTAAACGATCCTATGCATGTCGTTTACATTCTTTGTCTACGTGGGTGTTTTAACATTTATAAAGTGAACGCGCAATTTTTAATTTTTTAACGCTCAACCCGCCGCCTTCGGTTGCTGTTTAAGAACAACAGGATTTTGTGTATTCACCGTCAGAGGGCTACTGCGGTTGTTGAAAGCGTGGGTGGCAAAGTTTAATCAAACTTTACAATGCGGTGCGGGGCCTATAAACAAGCGTAAACATAACTCGTGTAATTAAACGTGTTCGCAAATAAAGGAGTGGGAAATATATTCCAGGCTTACACGGCTTGCGCAATTGTTTCTAAATTTGTATTTTTAACGCTATCTAATGTGATTTTCATCGTTCAAGGATCGAGTTGTATGTATTTTCCGTTCGCCTTGTACCATATAAAAAATTGTATATTTTATGATGCTTCTGGTATGCTTATGAATTGATCTATCTACATAACCTTCGTATAACGGTATGTTAAATACTGTTGTGAGAGGAACAGTAAATTAATGAATAAAAATCGAACTTAATTACTTAACTAGAGAAATATACAATTTATATAAACTTACACAATACACACGAAGTTTACCTCAATAGTTGTCGAGCGGCGTAGATTTACTGTCGTACGCCAATCCGATGTTCTGCCTCGTAAACATCCCGCCTTCCTTCTAGGGTTTAATTCATTGCGACAGCTCGTACACTGAGGCACACGTCGCACTACGATAGAGTTCGCAGATGGAACGTAGCACGGCGTCCATTGACGGTTACATGTTTTATTCATTTATTTTTTCTTGTACGAAAGACTAACACCATGTCTAATGTCATTCATCAGCAGTCAGCTTAGTTATGAAATAATCGATTTGCAAGTGTTATAAGATATAACATAAAATCTTATTTGTCATCAGTTATGTATGTTACACGTCGCATGGTATATTGGGTGAGCCTATTGCCATACACTAAGCTACTTTCTGCCTCTGTGCTACCTCTGGGAATCTTAAGTTACAAATAATCCATTTTGTTCGACCAGGTATTTAAACCCAGGACCTCTCAATAAACAGTCGCTCTCGCAACCACTCGACCAACGAGACAGAACTGCAGCGAAAGTGATATTGACAATGTGTTTCTGATTTTCAATTAAAACGCGCCTCAATGGTAGACATTATTAACGTGGAACATTTTAGGAATTCATAGCGTCAGTTCGACGCTGTAAGTATTCTCGGTCCATTCAGTGGCTTAATTCGGAACGACGACGAAGAACCTTGTTGGTGTTCCGGGAAGCGGACCGAGCAAATGTTTGCCGCAGCGACGTTTCACGCCGCCACCGCTACAATTGATGGTTTTGTTGTGGTTTTTATTTTCTCCGTTACTACTATTCCAATTTGAAAACTATAACACAACAAAACTTTGCGTATCTGCCCAATGTGTTTGGTTGCTTTTAAAATTGTTTGTACATCACGGGGCATTTAATTAAAATTGTCGCGCCGCTTCGTTTTTCTACATTTATTTTTGTAAAAATCTTCAGGTAGGCCATTTTCATGTGCATTCCATTGTACGTTGCAAGTTTTTAACTATTTCAGTGTCGCGAAATAAAAGCGTGTTCCATTTTACGCATCTTTGCATTCTTTAACGACGATTTAAAATAACTGCTTTGATATTGGAAATATCCTACGTTCCAGCTGATGATATTAATATCGAGGGCTCGAAGCAAATAAGGTAAATGAATCTAGGTTATTTTTACTTACACGAACTCTAGTGGACTATCTTTTGTCATGTCATCATTTTAAACTTAATTTTTAATGATGTCGAGTGATTTACGCCCTTTTCGTTATATATGTGAATTCTACGTTTTTATTATTCTTGTCTGATATTACTTATTTTAAGAAATGTGATTTAAAAAATTCTTATGTCTTTTTAGTGATTGTTCAGTAAAAATCTCTACTACTGATCACTACTGTTTTGTTGATCTTCCAACTGTATCCGAATGGTGATGTCCGGAAGTTCACTGCACCATGCTGATCTAAGTTTCCTCTGTAAAAAAGTATAAATTGCCCAAACGATTTCCATTAAATTCCGACCGTTACCAAAGGATAGCGAGTGGGGCTAGTTTCCTCCCTCGTTCTCTATAGCGCAGAAATGGTTGTAAAGGTTTCCCACTTATGAAAATACTGGCCGCGCCCGGCATTTTAGTATATAAACAATCGACACCCACGTAAAGATATTACGAGCGATTTAATAGTGTTGTATATAATAGTCTTTAATATGAAAAACAATGCTTAAATGAGTACATTAAATCGCGGAACAAATGATTTTTTGCATGCCATTACGGCGAACTTGATCACTATATATGTATAACACCTTTTGTAAGCCCTCGAAAATTTGTAGTCTATGTTGTATTATAATCTTGGTGTACAATAAAGAATAATTGTATTGT
>DWMG01003135.1:0-12277 GCA_018244855.1 Elbella merops
CAGACCGCGGCGCAAATCGCGCGTCCGAAGTGAACGTACACTCCACACGACACTGACGCACCGCACGCCGCGCATGCGTAACCGATACGCCGCGTTTGCGAAAAGAAACCACAAACTAGTTACCCACGCTCGACTGACTTTCCCTGTTCCGACACGGCTGCAGGCCACCGACCTGACCCGCTTTTACTATAAATAATTACATATAATACCAAAGTTCACAAGCACAAATCGACTCGGACGCCCTACAAGCGACGGGTGGCCAGCTGCGAAGCTTTCTACACAGTTGCGATCTCGAACTATGGAAACTATCACTTCAGTTTTGTACTAAACTGTAGTGCTACACGTCACTGCTACGACTACTGGAATCGTGGAACTGCACCTTGATTGCTAATAGTGTACTTATCTCTTTAACGTCATACTCGTAGCGACGTTATATTCCGTACACCTAAAACTCAATCCGTAGTTTCAGAGATGACCCATTGTTCTGCACCGCTTGTCCACATTCATAACGTATCACAATGGTCGGTCATTGTGTGGTGGATAACCTACGCGCCATAAGTGTACGTATATCGTCATACGATTAACAATACATAATATTCTAGTTCCGTAACTAGAAAGCTAGATTTTCATGAAAACCCGTTGCGTCGAATCACGAAAGCCTTTCAGCGAATTTACTTGTATGCAAACACTTCGCCACACTTGGCAATATTTGTGGTATTACAGATATGGACAAACTTTACAGTGCTTTTAACATGGTTTGTATATATTAGCTATTTTACAACTTCATGATTTGCGGTACGACTTGCGAAATGGATACCAATGACTACGATAAATTATTTGGTAATTACCTATAAAATTATCGTTTTATATAAAAAAACACAAACAAGTTTATTACGAAAATACACGTTTATACATACATATGTATAATCGCAGTATTAGGTATCATGATTGACGCTCTTATGCCATTTGTAAATCTACGATCAGGAACTAACGCCCTTTTTAATGAATTTCACTTTAAAACTTTTTAACTTATATTGAGATTTGATATTTTTCTCTGATAAATGATTCTCAAACTCCAAAAGTCACGGTAATCAGTTAAAGCAAGGTTCCGTGAGTAGGGTGGTTAAAGCTGTTTCCAATGGTATAATTCCCTAACTGGTAAAGGTAAGTTTCAAGTCAGTCCGTGAAGTGAGTGGGTGGGGTGGGTGACAAGTGCTACCACCAAAAATATCGAAAAAAATAAATCTAAAGATTAACCAATAAACAACTGATTTTTAAAATAAATGTCTTAGCAATATTATAAACTTAATGTAATTTTTTAATTTTAAACAGAATTAAAATCAGCCTTTTTTATAGTTAAGGGACTATTCATTTATTACGTGAGGTGATTTTAGAGTTTATTAAACCCCCAACTTCTCCCCAGATAAGATTTCGTAAGATTTTGCTCTCACATAAGATTTTTTTAAATACATGTATCTCGTAAATGTATTGGATTTATTTGAAAAAGAAAATGCTTCGTTTTTTAATTTAAGACTAATCGAGACTACTATTAAAGATTACTAAGTAAGTTTGAAATTAAATGAATGAATTACATTTCAATTTAAACAATAAAATACTTAAATCGTTACTATGGTATGGTTTGCAGCAATGCAGATGTACTTTACGAGAAGATACAAGAGGACACCGCATAACTGTTTCGTGTAGAAGTTTCGTATGGACATAAATAAATAATATTATGTAAGAATCTTAATGAACAAGTTATACGCTCATCACCGTTCCTTAAAGCTGTTCGTGACATGATAACGTTACGGACACGGACAACCTTAGACGACAACTTATGGGTTTGTCGGCTGGCGGAAATAGCGAGATCATTAACGTGGTAACCAGTTTGCGAACTGGCCGAGAAACACCTGCAGTTACTGGCTGCTGTTGTCAGTGAGCGAGTGCCTTACCTGATTACCCGAACACACTTTACAAATAAGAAGTTTTACTATCGTTTCAATAGCTCGTAAAATATTGAAATAATAGAATATGTGACCTCCCTATACGTCGAGCTAGGTTTCAGTGGAAAAAAAACGTACAGAACTATTATGATTTATATTTTTATTATAACGGCGATTATTATGTGTGTGCTGCCTGAAACAAGTCGTTGTTAAGCGGTAAGACCCCCCATTGTTTACGTTTAAATATGTCTGTGTAGATTATAATCTCATTTGGTGATCAATAAAGAGTTATCTATACCTATTATCTGTCCGTAGAAGTAGGATTGGCAATTACACAATTTTATTACATTGTGCTAGGACAGAAAATACATATTAGTTCTCCGGTGTATTTGTAATAATGTGGAGGAGTTGGAGGATGGCAGGGAAATTTAAATGTTTACTTTGGACTGCGCTCAACTCGCTGGCCTAAGCTTTTAAGAAATATAAGAACTAAGACAAGAGACGATGTTGCTTATTCACTGCAATACATTTAATCCTGTTTGGAATATAATACCTTCAGCCGGCTACTGTACACCGTTGAATCTACACATGCTTCATATAATCCAATGGCAATATATCGTCATGAGAAAATCGTCAGTAATCATAATATGTATTGTGTTTACGAGACCGGACGTGACGATGCAATAGCAGTAGTGTTGCATTCCTAATCGCATTATTCACTATTTATATCAATAAACGATAGAGATGCGCCGTTGTGCGCGTTATTAACTACACGATAGACTTCTTCAGTTTTACTTCTTACACAGTTGATCCTTATTTATCACTTACTAGCTGTGCCCGCGACTTCGTTCGCATGGGAGTCAAAACTTTCTCTAAAATTAAAGTAGCTTACTCCTTATTATATCAGCTATTTGTCAGTGAAAGTCCCGTCAAAATCTGTCCAGCCGTTCCAGATATTAGCCGGAACAAACAGACAAACAGACAAAAATAGTAAAAAATGTTATTATGGTGTATGTACCGTGTATACATACATATGCATTTAGTAAAAAGAGTTATTTTGATATTACAAACAGACCCTTCAATTTTATTTATTTGTATAGTTATATAGATAAATTATTACGATATTATCATACAACGTTAAATTGTTACAGTTTTAAGAAACAACATAAAACATATTGTTAATTAAATGTTGTCGAGGTTATAATGAACAGTTACTACTGGGGCCGGTAGATAATTGTACTAAATTTATTATTATTAATATTACATCATCACGACGGGTCCCTTAGAGGGTAAGCATGGAGCTAGAAGTGCCAAATATCTGCAACTTTACAAATTTAATTTGATCAATAAATCATTCCTAAACGTACAATTAAATCCGCATCACAATTTCTATATAAAAAACCACGCCTGCGTTCGTCAATTAAATCAATAGTTATTGCTCAATATATTTGTTAACCTTAATGAAGTATCTAATGTTTCCTGGTACGCTGTGGCCGACATTTTGAATGATTACATTTTCAAACTAAAGTAGATATATGAATGTCTAAATCTTACTTTATCCAACCTTCAACGTTCTTTCAAACTATGAAAGAAACGTTATCAAATTCTTCTGACGTCATTAGATTTAATTGCATTAAAATATGGAATAAATTATGTTTTTCATATTTAGGATAAAAACGAGTTAATGTAATAATTATATTAAGAGATATATGTAGATATTTATATACATATATATATGTATCTGGAGTACTGAGTGATTTGATTTAAGTCGATTTTAAGTTATTACAATATAGGTAGGTACCTAATGTATAAATTTGCATTTTCTTTTGCATTTGTATCTGCCTTTAAACCATTCAGCTACCCATGTTGCTATTAAGATGCGTGGGACTCTCGGTTTTAGTTCTACTCTTCCTGATCAATATATTTGAAGTCAGTTATATTTGTTTCGAATAAATATTTGGAAAACTAATTTGTGGCATAATCAGTAATAACGAATATTAATCAATTTGGATGCCACTATATTATATAGCACGAACTTACAGCACAGCCACAACCTAACAAAGCGCAAAGTCAGTAACAGCTAATAATGTAGGTACGCTTACCGGGCTCCAAAATTCTTTCGTCAACATAACCTCCATTGCACCGTTGCTCCTTACACGTTGGATTGGCAGAAAGCGTCTCTGTGTCTTTATTTAAACACTCATTATACTTAATGGGCAAAATACTAGTTTTGGCACAGATGTACAAGTGTACTACGATAAGTTTTAATACGATTTTGCGACAAAATAATCCGTAGGGTGAGCACGTTTGCCCGCTTTCTGTTGCTCGGGAGCGTCCCGCGGCCCGCATGCTATAGCGGTTATTCTTATTATAGAGATAGGCACGCCCCACAAGTTTAGCCGCTAAACTTACACTCTAATCGAGTCTTTGTGGCGTTAGCCTAAGGCTGAAATTCCCCTACAGCCCGCGTTTGCTGCACACGAAGCAGCGGGTCACGCCAACACGGGTGACATTGTAGTTAAAAATATAAAGCAATTAGTATGATGATCTATAAAAGATTATCTAACTTGTTTTTGTTTTACAGTTGCAGACGCATAGGTCATGGATGCTGACGTCTGCGGCTTGAGAGTCATTTGAAGAAAGTGATAAATAAGCCATTAAGATAACTTAAACTTGAAATAGAAAGAAATTGTGCTAGCATTGACACAGCTGCTGGAAGACTACATTTAAGTGTTGAATAACACACACAGTAGATGTAATGTTGTTCTTTGTGCGTTTGTATAATAATGTTTATTAATTTAAGCTTCAATCATAGTTGCTTTTAATGAAAATATTCTAAGAATAAGAATTTTTTAATTGCAGTAATGTATGATTTAACAATTTTGGTGCATTGTACCTAATGAATAGTTTGTTTCATTTCGTAATAATTTTTTTATATAAAAATAACAAAATACCATAACAGCAGAGTCAATCGTGACATTTGATATTTTTATTATATTGTATTTCAATATTTAAACATGTCAGTGTACCTACTACACACATCTATGCTCTTCCTGGTCCTCTGGGGACGTACAGACCTATATATAACATGTTATGTTACTAAGAATTGGTGATGTTGTACTCATAGTTCTCATTTCAGAATGGTTTAAAGAGGAAACAAAACCAAAAGCATATCTAATAAGATTCCTATATATATGATATATACATATATAGTATGTATATATTTTTAACTACCTTAATTGTATCCATACCAATAAAATGTAAGAGGGCGTCCATTAATTACGTGAGGCAATTTTAGAGTTGTTTGACTGCCCCCCCCCCCATTGTCCCTGATGATATTTAGTGAGATTATGCATTTAATGAGATTCAACCCTCCTCTCCCACCCTCCAGTCTCATATGAGATATTTCAAAATGCTAGCATCTCGTAAATGTATTGGATTTATTCTAAAAAGAAAAAACATATTTGCTTAATATTTTTATTTAATATTTTTATATAATTATTTTTTGCTTAATATTTTTAAGACTACTATTTAAGATTACTAAGTAAGTAAATAGACGAGAAACACAGTGAACAGTAAGAAATAAAACACTTAAATCGTTTCTACTAACATTCATACAAGAATAATCATTCTAATTCAGTCTAGGGCGACTCGTGCACAGTTTCTAGAGTGACTATTATAAAAAAACCAACATGTCCACATAACTTTCAGTAAAATAATCCGCTCCTTCAACTTCGTTCTCATTTAGCCACTCTTAAGCCGTCAGCGCTGGCGCATAGCAAATTTTTCTTGCGAAAAAAAATTACATGATATTTGCTGAGATCTCCCTCTCCCCAATGTAAAATTAGATGAGATTCGACTTAACCCCCTCCCCCCTTGAACGCCTCACGTAATTAATGAACATCCCCTAAGTCTCATAATACGACTATATCTCAATAATAACTATTCATGAGTTAAAGTCTCCTTTGCTATGCTCATGTTCAATTCTTAAACACAACCTTCGGTGAAGAGAAAATATCGATTAACATCGAAAGCATAGTTACGAACTAAGTACCTAAATAATTAATGTTTTGAGATATGTAAATATTTTTAATACGAATATTGATAGCGTGAGATATAATTAGATTTATGGGTACCTTGAACCTATTTGTAACCTGTTTCAAATGATCATTACTAGAGAATTGTTACAATTTTGTTATTAACGGCATTTGGATATATTCGCATTAAGATAAGCGACATGGTGATTATGATGAAGCACAGCGCGGAGCGCGCGGCGCCTCTGGGCCGAAATGTTTGCGAAACAGAGCGATGCCGCACCGGCCTTTAAAATACTAATATCTTGTGTATAAATGTAGTTTACTGTATTTATTTATTTACTTTACTTTAGTTTTTTTTTACTTTTACTTTTTCATCAGCACCTAAACTTTAAGTTTCAGTTTTGCATCCAGCCCTAAATCGATATTTTTTAAGTAAATAAAAATTGTACAGAAATAATAAAGCTGAAATTATTCTTATGACTTTTAACAAGCTCATTGTTATTTCTAAGAAAAATATTGCTGATCCAACATTTGTAAATACATTTTTGTTGCTTTATAAACATATTTCAATTACCTACTTCATTTAATTATGTAGACACTTAAGGTTAATTCGATGCTAAGATTATTAGATAATAGGCATATTTTGCGAGGCAATTTTTAAACTCTGACGTCAATCCCGTCCGCGCCAACGAGGACGTACGTCGCCTAGTTACGAGCGAACTGACTACTTACTATACATACGGAATATATTAAAAAAAAATTAATTACAAAGTACATTATATAAAATATTAATATACTGAATAGAAGTAATAACTTAAAATAAATAGAACGTACTTATTAATGGTTCGATAAAAAATAACATGCACAACTTTATAAACAAGAAATTAGACACTTGTGAGTGGATCCTAAAACAAATAACTATTTATATATTATATCACAGATACTGATATTTTATAGTACGTTTTATGGTGTATTATGCTAAATATACGAACGAGTATGCGTGATACTCGTTAAAGCCATCTATTTACCAGAAATATCTACGTCCGCCTTCTACTTAATTGCAAGCAGGCGAACAGTTTTTCGAGGGACTGAATTACTGACTAGCCAATTACTTTAACAAATCACAGAAATAAACTAAGAAAAACTATATGCGTAAGAATTATACAACAAGCGAACAAAAACAATTCCTCCAAGAAGGATATATGTACATACCACCGATATCATCTGTCGTCGTAAACGCACGGCGCTCGACGAGCTCGGAATTAACAAACACATGTTGTTTAAAACTTGGCTTCCACACTGTACGATCGCAACTTGCATGGAAGTTAAAAGTTTTACGAACCGTTTGTCATGTTGGTTATTATTGTGGTGACCGTAAACACACATAGATGAGTGCATAAGCACTCACACCTTCTATAGGTAACTAAACAACTCATCAGATAGCTGCCTCACCAGGATCGAATCCCAGACCAAGCGCACGACAGACCGACGTGGTGACCATTGTACGTCTTAAAAAGTATTTAAAGTGTAATTCATAAAAGTGATCTTATTATTTTTAACAAGTTTATCCAACAGGAATGACAAGGGTTGATGTTGTAGTTTACCACGCCGGGCAAGTGGCAGATAATGAAGCTCCAAAAGCACAAAAGCACCGTAGAACATTCTGGAAAACTCTAAAATTTGTGTTTTCCTCGTAATGTTTTCCTTTATTGCAATACGGAGCAATATTTCAACAAAAAATGCGCATAACTTTAGAGTTACAAAAAATGCGCGTCAGGATCGAAGCGCAGAGCCATCGGATTTGGAGTTAAAAATCTGAACAATGGGGCTGTCCCAAGAGTGTAAAAATAAAATAAATACAATACCATTGTACATACTTTACGTTACGTACCTTTACCTAAACGTACCCGTTAATTTTATTTCGTGTTTCCGAAGGCAACTTACGAGTATTATTTAATTGAAATAAGAATACGAATTTGACTGCCTCGTTGGTCGAGCAAGCACCACTGAAGGTCCTGGATTTAAATCCCGGGTTGAGTACTATTGAATCTTTCAAATTTAAAATTTCTAATAGTGACTTGGAGTTTCGATTTGTGCCCGATGTATGGCAATAGGATGACCACCTATTCTATGGGACGTAAAAGTTACTAATGAAACCTGGGAGTATACTACAGTCTTCTGCCTATAGCAGGCTTGATGTTACGTTTAAGAATACGAACATATTTAATAATTTTAGGGCAATAAAATTAGTTTGTTGCATTAGCTAATTTCAAAATTGAGCGCGACCAGAATTGAAGTGATGTACCAGTGACGGTCACTGAAAATACCCTAATCATATTTCTTCCATCATTATACACTCCGGCAGTAAAGAGACAAAGGAGAAACTTAAAGCTTATAAATGTTAGTATTTCCCTTTTATCACTTTGCCCTCCCTTGTCTATTACTTTCAATCTATTTTTCATTTTCCTGTTTTTACGTGTCCTATTTATTAGATGACTTCTTAATATTCTGGCTATTCTCAGAACCCTTGTATTCCAAGAACGGCATGTTATTGTTGCAGTATGTTATTCACTTTATTGAAGCAAAACAACGTCTGAATTTTTGAAATTTACATCCAATATTTTATTTTTCTTGCTTCATACATTGATTTAAAACACATATGTCAAAATATATTATAGTCAAAATATTGTAAATTATTCCAGTAACATTTCTTGTATTATTGTTTCGTATCAACTGTACGACTATTTTGATTCCGAAATGTAACATTATACTCCGTACAAAGCGTACGAGTATCATGACTAGTAAAATAGTTCAATCAATCGACATTTGTTTATTGCCTATTGTATGATATAAATAAATACACACGAATACGATAATGTATGAAAAATGCACAATTTATAAATAAGTCAAAGGAAATTGGTTTAGCTAATGTTTAATATAATTTGGTTGAATGTATAAATATATGAGTGTTAGCTTGCACGGCATCGGCACATCTGACGGGCCGGGAATGGTCCGGAGCATGAGGTAAACGTACGCGGCGCAAGCGCGCACCGCCGTGCAACGAGTGGGCCGTTGACGTCAATACACCTCCACACATACATATTTATCAATCGTACATAATTATTCATTTAGACTCGCTAACTACATGTACCAGATTTATAGGTGACAGGTACATTATCATAATATGCTATTTGTATAAAGCTACAAGTGGGAATGTACGAAACTGCAAAAGTGAGAAACCATGATGGAAACCAATTGTTGCACTCTGCAACTAAGTAGATCTTATAAAAATAAAATTAATAATGTTACATAAGCCCCGAATTAAAAGATCTCTAAAATGTAAAATAAATAAAATTTGTCTCTCAACTTTTTATAACTTCATGAAAAAAACCTATTAATATTTTTAAAATGTGCGTCATCACGTCGGAAGACCGTTATGTGAAGGAGTATAATTTGTGATTCCTACATACATATAACGAATAGAAAATACCTACTATTTTCAAACTGTAAGTATGTAATAGATACTATTTTCATACTTAGTTTTGTACATCAATCCTACTAGATCTACGAAGTTCCTGCAGTGTTTCGATAGTGCACTCCTTCTACCATATAAGAGACGTTCGCTTGAGCAGTCCCACGCCGCGGAGAAGCTCAGCTTAAAAATATTAATAGGCTTTTTAATGAAGTCATAAAAAGTTAACAAAAAAGATTTTTTTTTTCTACGTTTAAGAGATATTTTTGTTCGAGGGCCATTTAAAATTTTATTTAACTTCGTTATTTTAAATTACTCGCGGAGACTAATTCTAATAGATAACTTGCTTAAAATTCATTTTCTTAAATATTTTAATGATTTTAGTACTGCAACAAGTCACATTTTGGTTTACAATCCTAATCCATTTGTTATTCTGAATTCTTGTATTCTATTTCATATTGGAGTGCCTCGTTGGTCGAGTGGTAACAAGCGCGATTGCCAATCGGAAGGTCCTGGGTTCAAGTCCGGGTCGGATACTATTTGATTTTTCTAATTTAGAACCTCTAGTACTGACTCGGAGTCTGGATCTGTTCCCGGTGATGACAAAAGGCTCAACACCTATTCCATGGGACCTAAATGTAACTGGTGAAACATGGGAGTGTACCACACTCCTCTGCCTACCACTTCGGGAATAACAGGCGTGAAGTTACGTTACATTATTATATCTTTACAAATGGTAAGTCATCAACGTCGTATTAAATTCAACTTAAAACGCACGTGAAGTCTGTCCTGGAGAGTATTAAGTAATTATGAACTAATAATTAATTTAATGTATATAATTTAGTATATAGTATATGTGCATAGTTACATTGTGAATAGTACTCGTATTATACATATTCATGGGTTAAGACTATGGCCTTAACCCTCTGAATATGAGAGGAGACCCATATTCCAGCAGTGGAATTATAATGGGTCGATGATATATGTGTCATCACACAGCGGTACAATGCGATTTAATGACACGAATTTACTTTTTTCTTCGTTGGCAGTTTCTAACAGTTTTAATTAACGTACGTCTCTCAAGCGTAAAAGCGTGACCAAAGGTCAGCCATTGTGTGATAATGTACAGGAACCCCTGATGTTCTACAGTGAGTCACATAACGTTAAACGTAACATGTTAACATTGGAGGCTCATCTTCATCGAGGCCGCAAAGTATCTATAATAAATGTTGGCGTAACGATATACACATCGATGACAGCAATATTTATAATCTGTAGGTATACACGAGCACCACTAATATTTTGTACCACGGAAACGTGCAATTTATTTGTCTAAACAATTAATGCTGGCCCGTTGGTCCAGTGGTCAGAGAACCTGTCTGCTGCGCAGGATTCGTGGGTTCGATTTCCACCCAGAATTAATATTTGTGTGGTGAACATAAGCACTTGTTCTGTATTTGGGTGTTAAAAACATCTGTAGATGTAAGTATATATCTATTAATATGTATATATATACATATGTACCTAGTTTCTCAGCCGTCTGGTTACCATAATAATCTAAACTCTCCTGATGCTTATTTTGAGATCAGATTGCCGCGTGTGGAGGTAACCCAAATACTGTATTATTATTTTTATTACGTTGATGCATCGACTACTTGCAGACAGCAGTACTTAATTACTTTCTGGTATCAGCAGTGAATGTCTCTAGCTAATAAATAGCAACATAACATTCTGCATCATTTTCTCTTTACTTTTTTGAGAAGTTCTTGTAAAAGCGGAGACCGGATGAAAATAAAATATAAAAACTTTGTGGTTAAAACTCTGCCCGTGCTCCTGGTTTGTTTACGTTAAATAAAACTTGATATGTTTTAAAATAACGCAATTATCGGCTGCTCTGAAGCTTCATGTCTGGATTACGTTAGTAGATGCTTTTTATGTGTTTTAATTTTTCCTTATCGGAAACGGGTCTTCTCTCAGAATGAGGCCCCTGTACAAGTGTAGATTGACAGACTCTACAAGCCGTCGAAAATATTACGGAGAACTTTAAAATATGCAGGTTTCCTCAGTGTAGTTTACTTCAACGTCACATCAAGTGATATATACTATATAAGTATTAACAGGACTTGGACAATCTCTGTTTATTAAGTAACTACATGGAAGATAGTGGTTAAATAATTAAGTAATAAAAAATAACAAGCAAATAAATATATGTAAAAATAAAACTCATACTTGATAAATTTTTTGTACCAGTAAAAAATCCCAATACGCATTACATCTCACACATATCTCTTTCTGGCTAGCACGGCACTAGTATTTTCCAGTTTTAAGGGCAACAATGTCAATCGCATTCTGAACATGAACTTAAGTTTATCAGAACGTACGCATTCTGTAGTCAACAAAAACGTGTAGGGAATAAACACTACTTACTCTGTCAGCCCCATTAACATATAATAAATGACTGTGTATAATCGACTTGATCGTAATAAACGTATGCGTCTGTGATCTACTAGATAAACGGAAGCACTTTATGCAACTATTACTTCTATCTCCTAGTGGCAACATGCGCATACAGAAACAAATATAAATAACAAAGTTATAATGTGACAGGAACTCAGTCAGTCCGATTTTGAGCACCGTAGCATACGGTCGCATTTATTGTGATCCAAACGCGAAAGTGGTTAATTCCGACTAACACCTGCGCGCCCCCTTGTGGCGTATTTCCGAACCCGCCGTTGTCCCTGTCGCTCACGCGCGGAAGGCGACGTCGCGGTCTTCTTCTCTCTCGCGGGAGTGCCGAACGTTTGAGCGCGTGCCGCCAAAGCCGC
>DWMG01003136.1:0-12277 GCA_018244855.1 Elbella merops
CAATATTGCAGATACAATTTAGCTCCATAATCTGATAAGAAATATAAAGAAACATTAAGATTTATTTATTTCTCAAGTTCTACCGCGTTTATCTCGCTACAAAGGAAGCTCTCGTGCGAAAAGTAGACAGTAATTAGTAACAATATAGGTGCCAAAAATATTTATTAAGCTTGTCAAACATAAATTTGTTTAAAATTAATAAAATTGGAATAAATGAATATATATTTTGCGTCTAAAGAGTATTTTAAGCATAAATATAAATTTAAAAAACACATAATTCAAATTTTTATTACGCGTATAAAATATGACCTCCAATAAATTTGACTTCGAGGTTGATTTACATCTCAAAAAGCGAATAAATCCAGTCCACAATTAATACCATACTAAACACGTCTATAGATGGACTTGCAAGGAGAATTTATACAGACTCTGAAGGCTGATCACAGTACCGCCATACGCAGTATTGGTGTTGCCTCGGGATTTATCGTCTTCTATATTATAGAAAAAGTATTTATGCGTTTTGCTAGCAACCCCAGTGATAGCCTAGTGGTTCAAAATTCAGTTCAAAATTTAAAAAAAGAATATCGCATTCAAACTTAATCTTTAACAACTTATTCTTCAGTGTTGACCACTGCTTGCCGTTATTAATAAAAAAACCTCAAGTTAGATGCATATTCCTCGCAATGATTCAAAATTTTCATTTATATGTAAGTACTCAAAATAGCATATGCCGTAGGAGATATGAATAAAATCAGGGCGGAACTAAGAACTAAGAGTATTTACTCACGTATAGTTAGTATAGAGTAAACTGACTTCGCGATAAAAGCTATTAGTTTTAATTAGTTAACCATATCCGACGGGGTCAGATGATTAGCGGTTACGCTTGAGACGACTAAATAAACGGTTAATTATAGGCATATGAACCGTGGAGTGCTAAATAAAACGCTTTTCAACTTTTAAATTATTTTACTAATTTGTAATTAAGACAATATATTTGTATGATCGTGACTTCTAGCAGTGGTGTTTGATGTAAAATCTGTTTTGTTGCTACGCCAACAAAACAAATTTTAAAAAATCTTATTACAAACCAATGTATACTGCGTCGGCACCGGTGAATACTTCTTGATCTTAAATTCTTTAAGTCTTCATTCACAATAAATCCCGGCCATAGACCATAAAGTATTATATGTATACGAAATTTACCATGGTGAGCAATGACTCAGACCGGTAAACAGAATGACCTCAGAGGTGCCACCGTGAACCCGCGGCCGCATTCCCGAGTTAAAAGCAATTTTATCTCGATATTAATAACAGATACTCGAACACTTCCTTACTCGGAACTGGCGGTGAGTGGCCGGCTTTCCCAATTTGGGTATATAATAAATATGTACTCTCTTTAACGTTCCCGTAAATAAAAGGAAGGAGTAATAATAACAATGAATAGTATATTAACGATAGTTAACATATTCAGTAGACCGAATTATGAATGATAGTTTTTTTATATAAGGCTAGTTAGGAAAAAGTACAAATGTTCGATGCGACATCCTGATTTAGTCTATCCTTTAAAGAAGTTTTATTATTCTTCTTTTAAAATTCTTAACTTGTTATACATCATAGTACACCTACATTATGTCCCATTTAGAATAGTGCTGTTAACATTGTTATAGGATTAAAGGAAGGAAGTCCCCAGACTTCCACCTCACTACGATGAGACACTAATGAGATTACGTATGTACAGACACAATTGTATTAGTACAGTATATGTTCACTATTCTTAAACACGTCCTATTCAAACTGTTGACAGAAACTATTTCACACATGGCTAGACAAAAGAGCTAATTCGAAACACAATAAGGTTTGAATTAATTTTTAATAAAGAAAATAAAGGTGTTATTTTTTTGTTAACGCTACATCTTCCGTCTACAACTTGCGCACGTATTATTGTCTCTACAAACACAAACAAGCCTGTCTCCTAACTAATTAGTTGATTATCATCAATGTTTTATGTATATTATAGGCGGCTTGGCCCCCGCAGAGACTACATGTATGCGGCTGAAATCTAAATTTACCATTTAGTATAAGAAAGTTTGTACAGACAACATAAAATATCATGCGTCGATGAAATATCGTGATCATTATTGACGAAGCTACTCCATTATACAAGACGCTTAAAAGAATAAATCATAAAATATAACCTTGAAAAACGTGACTGCAATATAATACTTTCATTTTTATTGAGGCATATAGAGCTAATTATGAATGAAAAATAATAAATATAATTTTTTTATAATTGCAAACGTGACATAGCGCAGTATAAACTTTACTAAAAGCTTATAATAATAATCCATAGGATTCCAAATTTGTAAATTATCATACATCTGAAAACACTGTTTATTTTTTTTATTCCGATTGATTTTAGACCAGTACAACTGAATTCAACATTAGGTAGACATATACAAGACAGTGGTACTACATTTTCTGATTACACCATAAATAAACAACGATGATAATAAACCTTTAATACTCCTTAATCAGCCATAGTTACTAAAACCTTAAGATCACATGGCATGTCGATTGAATTTTTTTAACTTTTTTTGCAGACGGTACACAAACAAGATAGCGAATTACAACCCGCGCCGCGTCGCGCATATCGAAGATGGTTGGCAGATAACACATTAGATTGTCTACGTGTCCACTGCTTATGGAGTAGCTGGTCAAGTACACGGAGCCATTTTATCGTAATCAAACGAACAACTACCTATTCGAACTCACACTATAAGAGTATTTCTGATTTGTTCATTGTGTCTATTATTATGAGGCTTCCGAAAATAGTGCACTTGTATGAAGATAGTGATGAATGTAGAAGTAAGTACGTCAGGTATGTGAGGGTCGAGATACTTGGTACTCGGTACCGAGGGTACTGTCTTTACGGAGCTGGTAGAGACATCTACCGTGAAAGGAACCTGGCGTGATATTGTCACATTATTATACAGTAACTTCAATTATCATATATCCCTATAAGACGGCTAGTTTTGATGAATAAATACAAATTGATATTAATCTGCTAGAATCAATATAGATGAATCACTCAATGCGTAAATTAAAAATGACGATCATGTAATGAGTCCATGAACAAATTGACCACGGATTAAGCTACATGGTTATATAGAGGACTGATGTGATGTAATCATGGTTTTCTGTAACAGCTGTACAAATTGTATTATACGTACATATATATAAAATTGAAATGTCTGTCTGTGATTTCAGTAAAAGTATTTTTAAGCTTAAATGGCTAATACAGATTATTGCAAAAACCAAATGTTGTGTTTATTCCAAACTTTTGTCGTTGCGCGATGTTTCTTTGTTTGGAACTATCTTTGAAATGGCTGTATTTATGATGTTTACACTTGCATTAGTAGGTGACGACATTTATGCAAGTAATTTAGATTAGGAGAGAGGTGATAAGTCACATCATTTAATTTTAATTAACTAACTTTTTATAACACACAAGACGTCCGAAGTGAACACATCTCTCGGTACTTATAAAAGCGCGTTTAACAGTTCTATTAATGTTGGTACGATCAAAATAGCCTATAGTTTATTTACCATACCCCATACGTTCACACATGTTGCAACTGCTGAAGTTCTCTAACGCCTTCAAAGGGCTATAATGTAAACAGCATGGTCGTATGTACTTCGTACCATGAACGTTTAAAGCTATTTGATTTTAGCACAGCTTTGCATTTCGTCACGTTCTGTTCGCGTGGTCCAGCTTGTTATTAGAGAGGTTAGAGTCTTAAGGCCGATGCATGTACAAGCCAGCCAGCCAATAGTATAACCAAACGGTTCCTTGCTTCAGGAGTTTTCCATTAGCGAGCGAAAGCGACCGCCATGGCAAGCCACGCCAATTCTGCAATGAAGTCAGTGTCAAGGGCTATGGCAACCAAAGTGAATTTCAAATATTTTACGTTAGATTGGTTTTATAAATTATATGAAGACGATTTAGATTTAGGCTTAGACGATTTAGACTTAGGATTTTTGGTCCTTATGTAGTCGTTAATGCACAGAAGATTGGTTTCATTGTAAAAATCGTTACACAAAATATATATAAATTATGTATGTAAGATGACGTGGACTAAATCGAAATATCAATATAATGAATTAAAATTCCCACCGTTCCATTACTTTTCGTTCCAAAGATCCATTAAATTAAAATTCCCACTATACAATCCTCATAACACGAGGCTGTTATAAATATAAGGTTACAGAAAAACTACTATAATTGTATTGTATAAGCAAATGCTATGTATTTGTATTATGGCATATGGATAATATTACGAATTCGGGGTCATCAATTGCGAAACCAAATGTAGACCATATTTGAAAATCGAACAGCCGTATAGAACATAAACATATTTGAAAATCGAACAACAATAATACAATGTTTTTCAATTGGTCACCAAAAATCCCAATGTACACTTGCGCCATCGGATTCAATATTGTGGCGTTCACACAATAGGGTGTCAAGGCGGTTGATGGCGACGGCTCTCGAATACTAAGGCTCAAGCTACACGAAATTGCCTCTTGGGTAATGTATGACGCACGCACGGAATATTTGCGTTACTTTACATATTACATGTATGACTAAGTATTTTACATTGAAAATACATACGTTTTGCCGACGCGTTAACATTTCAAACTCCATAATATCAACTGACCCCAATAACCGGTGAAGCATTGGAAATTTTTGTATATAAAACAAAACTAAATTTATAATTCGTAAATAACACGTGATAATATCGCGTTTTATTATATAATGCTGTATGTATATAAATGTAATTATTCATGTAAAAACACTATGATTAAATAGTCGTATTACACCGACACGGTGACTAACAAATTGGCGAATTGGTTGCGTCAATTGGTGATTATTAAATAAGTGTTTATAATTAACACGATTTTAGTATTATATAACATAATAATTGTATTATCATGTATATCTAATTACATATGTTATAGGTATTTTAGCAAGCCTTATGTTACCTTGCTAGAGGCACGACAATACTGCATGACGTGATTGTTATCCGTTTAACATATGCGTTAGTATTATCTATGCACCAACGTATATGGAGATGTCATAGGTTTCTATTCTTAGAATCCATGAGGTATGGGATAATAAATCCTTGGTAGATCTGTTAGCCGAATTATCTTATTGTATTCACATCAAATCTCCATGTTGTGAGCACCATATATTATTGTGACCTTAACTATGGTGTGCAGGAGAGCGATGCGTAGCTATATAAATAAAACAAATGTACGAAAACTTACTATATCCTCTTGAGAAGGATATAACAGTAGAAACGACATGTCAAATTTTGGTGATGTAGTTGGAACACTACCTACAGACAAATTTTGGATGGCAGCCTATAAAAAATTTCTTACTGTGTAACAATCAGGTCTAAGTATTCAAGGTGAAACACTTCTTTTGTTCTAGTCATAGCAAGCAGGGTGAAATCCACTATAAGAATGTCATGGCAAAAACATCCATTTTATTCAGAGAAACAATTTAATATTCTGAAACATCTCAGGTGTCTTATTAACATATGTTATGATATGTTACATTACCACTGAGGAGCTAGAACACCTTGCTGCTTAATGTATGTCTGTGTATCACACTCTGAGACTGAAATAAGTGCAGTGGTAGACTTCATTTTTATGCAGACAAACTGCACACAAAGTAAAAAAACCTTGCAATATGACTATATTTAACTTCAGTAACAAATGAATCAAACACTACCTAACAACTACAGTATGATAACAATGTAGGTATCATACTAACTGTGGGCAGAAATGTTTAATATATTCATAGACAAATGATGTGTTTGACTACCGTATCGTATAACAAAAGACAGGAAAACTACATTAAATCTTATAATTTTACACATAAGTGTCATTTTTAAATAATTGTATTGAACAGTCAAACAATGTTTCCATTTACACCTACACAACATTACACATTTTAAATCTCAATAGTTTAGAATCAATTATAACAAAAAAATATGATAGATCACTCATAAACAGATTTATATACAATTTGATTGTATGCCTATTCAAATGAAATAAATGGAGAATTAATTAATGAATAATTAAGGTATTCTAGGAACATGATGCCATGTTGAGACAATCCAGTTTATACATGTTATACTGTTTATATTATATTCAAGAGAACTCCCTGTAATAACCAAAACTTTGCTGTGTAATATATACCCTACAGTATCTTTGACTTTAATCACATTGACTATGATAATAATTTAGGCTGAAAAGTATAGAAATGATATTGCAATACATTAAACTTTCAGGATTAAACTGAAATATATTGTGTGCTGACAAATTATATGTCAAACTTTAGAAAGTACATGAAGAATGTCACTATTTTATGGTAAATCATTGTTACTCTGAAGGGGGTATGGTACAACCAGTTTTTAATGATTATGTTTTACATCATATGGTATACCAGGTAATAAACTATAATAAAAGCAATAAAGTATATGTGAGCGTATCCACATCCTGATAACATTGGAATTATATCTGGGTGCTATAACAGAGATTAGATAATGGTCAATTTTTGAAATCATCAATGATTGTGTTCTAAATATTTACATTGCATAATGACCTTTAAATTCCTAATCTAATTGGGCTAATTTCATTCCCACCCAATGAGAGTGATAGTTATAATTTACTCATAGTGAGACCAGTATGAGAAGTAGAAGTTGTGTCCTATCTGCTGTTCTACCTGTTATATATATGATTTTATGTATTGTAGGCACTATGGTTATATATACACTAGTGCATTAGATATTTATCTGATTATTTTGTTTTGACTAAAAGGGCAATGCAGCACTATTTGTAATTGTTTCTCTTCTGACTCATGAATGTCTGAAGTGTCTATCGAAGATTACAAGGGTCAAATATTGTTAACTCAAAATCATTGTTGACTATGATTCTAATATCTATTTTTTTTTTCTTTTATACAGGTAGCCAGTGTGCTGCTTTGCTTGAAAACTCTACTTAGATATAGAATAGGTCAGTGGTTCTACTCTCAGTTTAATTCAATAGTACCTATTTAAAATATTTTCTCAGATAATATATGGCTTCACCTGAAATGCTATAAGTCCACATTTTGTTCACTGTTTCTTGTCTACCATCAAAACATATTATGGAATGTTTCTAGCTTAATACAGTTTGAAAGGAGTCATTCATGTGTAAGTTTTAGGTAACCATTGAGGTCGGTTATTAATATATTTTTTTTATTTCCAAAACTAATTTTTTGTTAGCTAAGGTAATAGGGCTAAGGCAATAGGGCATTACAGTAAGTGATTCCACATATGTAACATTACATTATAAAGTTATGTAATGCAATCGTATGCTGTGATCACACGTAACATTTTCTCAAGAATGCTTATTACGAATGAATTCAAAAAATAATTTAATTTAATTGATATTACCTATATAATATATAAATGAAATTATGTTACTAATCTGTGCTAATTGGTCGAACAAGATTTAAAAAGAAACTTTTTTTAAATTTATATATGCCATAATTAAACCTCACAAATAAATTTTGAATTTGGAAATGTTCAACGAATAGGTTACAATTTCGTGTACCGTTCAAGGCAGACCACACGCGGCTTCTCAGAAGGGCATGCAAAACATGGTTACTCTGGCTCCTATATACGGCAGCCGAAACATAAGCTAAGATAAAATAAAATTACATTATCCAACATGCTGAAAATGATGAAAATAAGTAACATTTTATAACAGCATAAAACAGATATAGTTCGAGCCGGTGACGATAATTTTAAAATAATTACCTGTGAAAACTGCTCCCGGATTTCCAACAACTCTTCCTCAGTCAATTTCGAATTATCTGCCATCGTCACACAAGTAGTATCACTAATATCACAAAAACTAAAATCACAACATCGACAACAGTGCGGCAACTATAAAAAGTACTTTGTCTTCGATCACCTTACACTTACACTGAAGTATATATTTAAATAAGAATAAAAAGTTATTTAAAATCACAGCACTTGTAGCAACTATATTAATAGTAAATTAATTACGTGCGAAGTCGCTACTATTCTGTAGTGCGGAATGCTTTACGATAGCGCGTTCACTTACTACGAGTCATACAATTACGATACGACGTCGGCCTGTGGCCAATAGACGACTGTCTACAGAAAACATTGAAAAAAATTGCCATCATACAAAATTTTAAGAATTTAAACAAAAAATATACTAGTGTCGAAAATAGGTATACCTTTTTTCTCTTTAAAAATCATAAAAAAGTAAGATTAATTTAACTTATTAACTTAAAATAGCATGAGGCAATATTAATAGTTTTCTCTGCCTTTCAATAGATGGCGTTACAAAGTAGTATAAACCTTATAGATAATAATACGTTAGTTTTATTTCGTATTGCTATTCGACACAAGATGGCGGTGTGCTAATATTTCTGGAATGTACTAGAGAGTACCGATTACATACGACATTCGATACTTTTCTATCAGAGATTTTAAATTAGAGGGCTGCACAATGCCTCATAGGTAATAGATACAGGAACAGGCAATCGGTATTTATGCCTGTAGACAGGAATAGAAGTTTACAATATCATTTATTCTTTCATTAAGGATAGATAATAAAACATATTTTATATTCCAAATAAAATTCTACTCAAATGAAACCGCAAGGCATCACTAGTGAAAATACAGAATTTATTAAATACTAACAAACAAATATATTTGTATTTTTATATAACAGATGTACAACATAATACTAATGATCAGTGTCGTAGAGACATCTGTATTACTGACCTTTGTCATTTTAGTATTACAACTTCAGCCATTTTAGTAACACGACTAGCTATTTTAGTATTTCGTCTTTTGTCCAAAATGTTTCTAGTGAAATAAATAGCGATAATCTCATTATTATAAGTTATAGTTCGTATATATTAATATTACACAAGAAAAGTATCATTTGACACAACTCTTTTAAGATATTGCTTTGTTATATTAAAGAACTTTGTTATGGGTTTGCAGAGATACTGGAAGGCATATGTAAAATAAGAATAACAAGATGGTTTGTTAAAAAAGAATCAAAGTTTAAGCACGGTTTTAAAATTACCCCTTTCACCTTTTGTAAATAGCAAATGAATTAAGCTGGCAACGATATTGTGCAAAACGATTAATATTACCTGAACAGAAAATATATCAGTTACCTGAAAACATATTGTTAAAAAGTTTCTCCGATTTGTTAAAAGACAGTCTGTTAAAAAAATGCTAAGTCGTACTAAAGGTTGTATTTAATAACGCTAGCGGACCTTAGCTGTTACAGCCCTGCATTCGCGAACATTCTACCATCGTTGAGAACGCGTGTTTGAATAAATACGGCTGCGCGCGCCGTTCGTCATCAGTTGAACACAAACAGTTGAGAACGCTGTATACTCGGAAACTGCAAGGCGACGACCGTTTTTCGGCGAATTTTGAAATTGTTGGAAGATTGAAAGCTACTAAAGATGTCTCTGTTACCATTCTTAATTGACTACGAGATGGATCGTCCCCGACGTCTATTGGATCAACATTTTGGCTTGGGTATTACTCCCGATGACTTCCTAAGCATCGCGGCTGGACCTTTGATGAGCCGGGAATACTACCGCCCCTGGCGCCACATGGCCGCTACCGCCCGCGATCTCGGCTCTAGCATCAAGTCTGACAAGGAGAAGTTCCAAGTTAATCTCGACGTGCAACACTTTGCGCCTGAGGATATCTCGGTGAAGACTACAGATGGTTATATTGTGGTCGAAGGCAAGCATGAGGAGAAGAAGGATCAGCACGGTTTCATTTCGCGTCAGTTTACTCGGCGGTATGCTATCCCCGAAGGATGTACCCCAGAAAGCATCGAGTCGAGGCTCTCATCGGATGGTGTATTGACTATCACGGCCCCGAAGAAGGTTCCCCTTGCAGTGCAAGGCGAACGCAAGGTGCCCATTACCCAAACCGGACCGGTGCGCAAGGAAGTCAAAGATCACGCTAATGGTGATAAGGCTGAATAAAAATATTCCAGGTTATGCAAGTATTCTGTTTGGTTTCTCCGCGTGATAGTACATTACCAGTGTATCGCATTTAAAGTCATTCCTTTATTCTGTGCTCTAAGACTGAATTTTTATTTAATAAATTTTTAATTACACATCAATTCCTTGGCTTTTATTATGTACCCTTTTAAGTTTAATCTGGAATTTTAACAAGCACACGCCACTCGTTACACTTTAATAAGCACACCGTCGCCATCTTCGAATTATTCAATGAATAGGTTGTCTCATTGTAATACTAAGAATTAGTTTCATACGTTTATACGAAAGACGAATTTACTCTACCGTGTAATACAAGGCAACATTTTATCAACTTATTCCTCTGTTGCATCTGCAGTCGCATGTGAAAAGGGAGTGCAACGCCCCATTATTGATTACGGCGGCTTCCGGGAAATAAATGTTCAGACTCGGACAATCTCATCCAAGTGTTTGTACCAATCGTGTTTCAAATATCAGTTTAGAGGGACATGAGACTAATTTACTTTCGTTAGGACTTGTGGTAGTGTTAGGTAGTAAGTATAGTTAGGTACGTCATAAATATATTTAACTATCTGCTACGAATACTACATTTAAGATGAAGATTCCTAAAGCCACGCAAATTATGGTCAATGTTACCGATAAGTAATATAAGAAACTTATACTCCATACTAGGTATCGGTAGGAAGTGACAGCGCGAACACTATCGACCAGATGATAGTATAGTTGTGTAGTAAAAAAACACGTACCTACACTTCCAAAAATCCTGAAGCTAACTTTACTATACATAATAGGATTAAGGATTAGATGTCTTTAAAACGTTGCAATCCATATTTCTTAATAGGCGTAATAAAATATAGTTATAATAAGATTAAATGATATAAAAAAATATTGTTGTGAGTTTATTTTTCTATTTGTTTAGTGGTCACAAGTCAGAACTTGACAGTATAACTTTACAAGAGAGAGCTTGGTGGAGTAATTTACAGGCGAAAGTTCGACGGTATTATTTACAATATTATTTTACTCCTCCAATTGGCGATTGTTGTACTATTTACACCTTACAATTAATAAAACAATTCTTATATTCTCAGAATGTCAATTAATATAACATTAATTATAAAGTAAGAGAAATATAATCAAAATAATAAAGCAATAGAAACGAATGATGATTCACAGAAAAATTATAGAGTAGGTACATATTATCATGAAAATGATAAATAATTCTCATTAATAAAATCGATAATTAATAAATTCATTAATACAAAAATCAATAACATATTACTGCCAATAAAAATATGCATTAACAGTGATTTTAAAGAACAATAAAAAACCAAAGACACTAAATAAATAAATAAATCACTTCCAAAAATCAACAGCATCATCACGGCCAAAACAATTCATCATCATCATCTTTCTGTAAAATATGTCATATTTACATGAGTTATAGTTTTATATCAATCATACATCAGTAATATGGGCTTCATTTCTCGATAGCGGTAACAAATAAGCATACAATTATAACATGAAAATAATGTATTAATAAAGCACACTACTTTGTACTGTATCAGTAACTAAAACTTTATGAATAGTTTTTGAAGAATCCAGATCAAACGATTCAGTTGCTTACAAATAACTGAAAACGTATTAAAGTACATTATGTACACGAGCCTTAAAATAGATTTATGATAAGTACTTTAGAACTGCGATAAACGATTTGCGTCTGCACCTTTATTTGGCAACCTGCTATGGAATTTACGTAGACGAGTTAGGGTTTACTTTTCTTAGGTGGACGATATGGGTTTTCCCGTTGTCATAAAAATTCTGGAATTCTTATTCTTGGATCGCCTCGATCGAGCTCGCCTCAGTCCGCCATTGGACATAGGCCTGACCTAATTACAGCGTTTTTACGTATAATCCCCACACTGAAAATACGGGTTCAGGTGAGATACTTGCTAATTGATATAAATAGATGTGAGGAAAAAAAGCAGAAGCGTGGGCCGTATCCTCGATCTAATACTTTAACGCTGACCAAGATGTAGCCCTGTCATAATATGATATCGCAAATTAAGACCCCCCAGCTACAAATGAACCGGTGCCAAGGCCGTAAGTCTTCTGGGTCCCGTTTTTTCAAAGGAATGAATGAACACATCCGTC
>DWMG01003137.1:0-12274 GCA_018244855.1 Elbella merops
TTCTTTTACTCCATTCTTTCATGTAAGCTATTCTTTCACAACTTGGCATTGGACCTCATGACGCAGTTCATCAGTCAACTGTCGAGCGCGTATGAATTGTGTTTCATATTAATCTCTACCCTGGACAGCGTGGTCCGACTGAACACTAATGCCTTTGTAGTTTTGATTGAAGACTTAAACCTTTGTGCTTTGAATGATGACGCTCCTTGAATTCATCGTCTTTCTAAATCGGGACACATTTGACTGAAGCATATGCATCTGTGATCGTAGATGATTATTGGGCTTAGAGAACTAATGGGCGTTTATGTTTATTACTAAATATATTAGCCGTGACATTAATCGCGAGTTCCACATTTCAATAAAATGATCAAGGGAAGTTCTCAACTCAATGTAATATATCAAAATCATGTCGCAGATTTACTACATTATCAACTGGCATAAATACATCATCATCGTCAGGCTCTAGATGTCCACTGTTGTACATAGGCCTCCCCTAATCGCCGCCACTCCTTCCGCTCCTGGGCCATCCGAATCCAGCAGCTTCCGGCTGTCTTCTTCAGGTCGTCAGACCATCACAAATACATGAGAAAACAATTTTTAGACATATATACTAGGTATTTTTAAATACTGCTGTATACGTTTGCCCTGGTTTAATATGTGCTAGAGTTAATGATGTGCCGTCATCGCGCGCATCTCGTATTGACAGATGCGTCGGTTCTAATAATAACGTTAGAAACGAATCTAATTATACACAAGTGATTTTGGTCTTTACGACACAGATATCTTCTCACAAGATTACCACCTTGCGTCAAGTCAATTTTCTAACAACGTGCCTTGCCTATGATAATTTCTTGAGTTACATCAGCTCTATTTACAAAACTCACATGCTCATGGCTATAGGTGAGCAATGCTCTATATTTCGGGACTTTTTGTAATTTTTAGATAAACAATAGTCCTTAACTGATAATAAATAGCCTAACTGATGAAGAAGCGAATGCCGGTAGTATGCTCGTCCACGTTATTTTCGTTTTGAAATGTACCGGCAAAATATGTATAATCGTCGTCCAATTTTTATTTCGATTTTCAAATGTAACTACTTCAGCTGTATTGGCATCATCATTATCAGCTTACTCCCGTCCACTGCTGGACATAGGCCTCTCACATAGCACGCCACTGCACTCGATCTTCAGTATTGTATTATTATATCACTGGCCATTACAGTGTTGCAAACAGATACTCAACTGTAGGTCTTGATTATTTTAGACCATTAATCTTCCTAGGATACGCCTTTGACATGTTATTTCAGTCTACTAATCTAGCCTTTTCCTAGATCTAGATAGCGGAGGACTGTGTTCCAGTGGCAGTAAAATCCAGCCACATGCTAGATCTTTAAAGTTTTTATATAATTCTTAAATAAATGACACAATACCGATAGGAACATAATTATGGTTGCCAATATAGTCTCAAGTAATTATTTCAGGTTGCAAATCGATTTATAACCTTGTATTAGAACAAGTATTTAGAGACCTATCAAGCATTCGCTGCATTCTTCTTTAGGTGGCTCTCCTAGAAGACAGTGTGGTTATTAAATAATGCAGTCTCTTCCTGTCATTTGCGGTACTCTGACGAATATTACCGATCCATCATCTCTTTCGCCCCCTATTCTTTTTTACCACGCAACCATAATCTCAAGTTGGCTAAACAAAAACATAATTTAGGATTAATTCTCTGAGACTATGCTGGCGTCTCGCCTGGTCACGGATGCATTATAACCAATTGCAGCATTTAATCTTCAAAATACGTATATTGGTTCTCTTCTGTATTTTTATATACCGAAGTCAGCCAAAACGTGCAAAGTATCGTACAGTATCATTGTTCATCCAGTTTCACATACAAAGGCAGAAAACGTTATTTTTCCAATGAAACTGTCATATAAACTAAAAAAATTATTTCATTTGGCTTAGGTTAAATACTTCCATAGGAGAACCTAACAGCAATTTATGTCCATAGATAGTTTCGATCATAATAACAATAATGTTAGGACAAACCGGAAATTCATAATACTAGGGGCCCAGTAGTGATCGAAATTCGATCGTGAATCATAAAAAAATCAGTTTGAGCGTTGTCTAGGTTCTAATGTCAAAGACAACGCTTACATAAATCTTTCCTCTGTGCTACTTGTTGACAACATCCGTCTCCGTATTTGTATTACATATTATTACACATGCATGAAATATTAAAGACAAACAATATTAATCTATTCTCAATTTGACCACAGACTTTAACCGATTCCGTGCGGATGGCACCACAGTGGTGTCATGGATCGAGTGCCATCAAAGAGCGCCGCACGGAAACGGCTAACCATAAACGAAAGAGTAATGTAATGCGTATGTGTGCAATACACGGTAGTGTGTGTAATGTTTTTTTATTGATTTAATAATTTTTTTGCATTAATTTATAAAAATACTAGCATTCTGCACTCCTTCTCTATATAAACTATAAGTGTGTCGGATTTCATACTTCTCCGTCCGCGCAATTATCGTAAAAAGCGTACAAAGTTTTTGCTTCACGTATTAATATATAGATACCTCGTATATTTGTTCCGTATGCACGAGCACTAGGCGATGATAATAACTAAAACAAATTAAACGACACTTGATCGCGATCCAAGACGCAGAAACAATTGTAGGAACTCGTTTCGCATATTTCAAACGGCCGGTTATAAGGAATCACTGCCAACAAGCAATTCTTAACTATTATTAACGCTGCTGGCGACGATTGTGTTCGTTCTCTCAGCTATTTCTGTCATATATGAAAATTCTGGGACACTTATGTGAGAATTTACTAGTGTTCAGAATATTTCTATGTCCAGTTTCATATTCTCATAACGATTATGTGGAGAAGTTATAAGAATTGTCACAGTTCCGTATTATTTTTTATTTATGTCACTGATTGTGGATTTTTTATTTCTCTAGGATCAATTTGTCTAGGTTTATATGAATTTTTATGATTTTACGAGCTTTTATTGCTATTCTGAAAAATTTCATCATGTTGAGTAAAACAACTAGGTAGTCGGGTATTTAATTGTATGACAATCATAAAGCTTCAAGAATACGAATATATAGCTAAGAAGTTTCGATATTTTGCTAATAAGTAAAAAAAAGTAATAATCGACCCATTATAATTTCACTGTTGGAATATGGGTCTCCTCTCGTATTTCGTATCACTTTTGTAAAGAGGTGCGCGCCATGGATTTGAACCCAGCACCCCCGGAGTGAAAGGCTGGATTCTTAACCACTGGGCTATCACATACATATAGTCAAATCTTGTTTTACACAAAGGAAGACAGTTTCTATGATTTTCTACCACTTATGTATCCGTAAATCTTTACCATCTTTTATATTTCCATCAATATCGTTTCGACGCTGATCTATTAAAGAGAAACTTGGTCTCACCTCCCTCTTTGACCTTCTCCCACAGTTTTAAAATTTTGGCATAGATATATAATATGTAATACACAAAAATCCCAAATGTAGGTTATAGGTACAGTTATCGTACATACATCAAAATTAATCAGCCGGCAAAAACGTTAAGCCGCTATGAATCTTTCACTGAATTAGCCAAATGTAAATAATCGATTGGTTCATTGATATAAACAAGATTTCTTGGTTTGATAGCTCCGTAAATAGCGGGGCCATTATAAGTGTATAATGGTATTGGGTGAAGTGGGAACTTAAAATTATTCTAGCGCACTCTTTAATGTTACAGCCATTACATAATCCATTTGAGAGCAAATACTTCATCCTTGTGTTCTGGAGTGAAGACCGCGACTTGCCAAACGTAGCGTATCGGGTTCCGGGCCATCCGAATCCAGCAGCTTCCCGCTGTCTTCGTCCAGTATACACCACACTGAAATAATGAGCCCAGAACACTTTTGTATACGAGAGGGGGAACCTCAGCTCTTAGAGTTAGTAACGCATTTGTGACAAATGGAATATGACAGATATTAATTAACGACTGAGCTAATGTTCTTAACTGTATAATTTATGCAGTCCTTTCGCCAATTTTAATTGTCTTATTAATAAATTAGACTAACTGACCCACTGCTACTAGCAGTCCTAGTCCCATTTTCACAATGAGACTGTAGGCCGTAATCTGCCACGCTAGCCAAGTGAGGGTAGCAATAAAATGTACATGCAAACCTGAAATTCTAATTTCCTGTTTATGTATCTATGTATTATTTATTAGGCTGCAGCCAGATGCTGGATGCGACAAGTCGAGGACAGGGCGCGATGTCGCTCACTGGGGGAGGACTGTGTCCAGCAGTGGACTGAGATAGGCTGATGATGATGACGATGTATTAATTAGTTTAGGCGCCTGACCACGGCGAGATCGGTGGAGACTCACTAAAGCATTTCAGCTAGGGTACGAACTCATTGCGCTATCACAACACACCTATACTCCCCGAAGAGGTAGGCAGAGGAGTGTAGTACACTCCCATGTTTCACCAGTTACGTTTACGTCCCATGGAGTAGGTGGTGAGCCTATTGCCATAAACCGGGCACACATCCAGCCTCCGAGAAATTACTAGAAATTCTGAATTAGAAAATAATAGCACCCGACCCGAGATTTGAACCCAGAACCTCCCGATCGGCAGTCGCGCATGCAACCACTCGACCAACGAGGCAGTTAATCATTTAATCATGTGTACATATATACTTACCAAACATCTAATAATAAAATGAATATTTCGTCTGTGTATGTACATATTCCAAAGATAGATGGCGTAAAACATATTGGCACAAAAGGATGCTATAAATTTTATCATCGATGGTCCATCCATTACTTCTCATTCGAGTGTCTATCGATATTTATGGTTAAGAGAATCAGGGTTGTGGTGTTTGGGTATTATAAAATCTTGTAATCGAATTTACCATTTCATCATCATCATCATCATCATCATTAGCCTACTCCCGTCCGCTGCTGGACATAGGCCTTTCCAATGGCACGCCACTGAGCTCGATCTTCAGCTCGTCGCATCCAACCACTAATTAACCAATTTACCATTAAACCCCCTTTGGGGAAGGCCTTTGTCCAGGAGTGGACTAAGAAAGGCTGCTGATGATGATATGCAATAGATATGGTTTTTCCGGAGCATTATGACATGGGGTTCTTCAAGAAAACCGCAAAGAGAGCTCTCCTTCAAAGCCGGCAAAGCAATGGCCACGCGGTGACCACTTACCAGCAGGTTGCCGGTCTGCCTATTTGCTAGGCTAAATATAAAAAAAATAGCTGTATTTCAAAATTGAGTAAATAACATTGATATCATAAACCATGGCATGTAATTTGTATAACGCGTTTATTGAAACGCGGTCATTATTTTTAAAATGAATCATCATCATCAGCCTATCTCAGTCCACTGCTGGACATAGGCCTTCCAAAAAGGAATGTATGCCAGTTATAACAGTTTATAACAGTATTATACCAGTTGTTATTCTAAATTGTCATTATAATATTCCAGAACAGTTAGACCTGGAAGTCTTAATGGGGGTTTAATAATGTCAGAAAAATTTGTTGAACCCTAATTAGTATTCCACTTACCAGTCTAGAAGCGTACGGTCAGTTGTCTGGATAAGCATTCGTGCTGAGACACTGTCATCGCGCCGCATAGGAAAGACAGAAAACCAGTTACTCATTTAGCAAGTCTTGGAAAAGTAGACAACCTTACCATATTTCACGGGCGGATAAATCATCGGCAGGTCTACGAAATAGATTTTTACATCGAGCCATTGGCACGGCGAGTCAAGTGGCACAGAAATACCTAGACACCGCCTACCAGAACTGTTCACTCATTCATAATTTCCACACGTCGGTGAGCTGGCCTCCCCCACAGTCCATTCATAGAAAATCTTGAAAAAGCTTCGTGACGGATGCTATGCTGCGTCTCTTGTGTAAGTTGTAGTGGCTGGAGGGCGGAGCACGTGTTCATCGAGTCTTTGCAATCGGCTCTCCATAACTCAATGTTGAATTTAATTATAGTTAAATTATTCGTTTCAAGTGCTTTCTGTATGAATTTAGATACGAACGCTTTGTGAGATGTGAAGCAATGAAGACTTGATATAAAAATAAAATTCCTAGTGTTAGTGGTTTAAAGTGAATAATACAGTCGTGGTGATATTTGTTATGTTACGGATTTATCCGGTTAGAATCTTGTTATTATAATATGAGTACCTACGACTCCAATTTTGAAAAATTTCCCAGATAAACACGGTTTGTTTAAACCGGGAATTTAGTGGTTTTAAACAATAACATTTGTCTATGTTGTTATTACAGCAAAAGAAGCGGGGGAAGGATGTTCGCAATAAAGAAAACATTTTGGAACCCGAAGAACAGTCAACTGCGAAGGAGGAATCCGACCATCCTGAAACACCGACCCCGCCGAAGAAAGAACTGTGTTACGAAGTGAAACATTCAGATGTAATGGGCAGGTAAGCGCATAGCATTAAAACTGTTCATCATCATCATTATCAGCCTACTCCCGTCCGCTGCTGGACATAGGCCTCTGCAATAGCACGCCACAAGCTGTTACTGGAGCGAATTATATTCTAGTAAACATTTCATAAGTAGTTTAAAAAATCGCTATTATTTAATTAATATCCGACAAACGGCAAGAAGAACAAGCTTTCTCAATTTCTCGTCGGGCCTCTTCAGTTGATTTAGGTTCGCATCCTCGAATTCGCATTCGAATTAGACCTCCCTCAATGAGCGCCATCGCGCCCTGTCCTCGTCTTGCCGCATCCAGCATCTTACATAGAATTAAATTATAAATTCGAAACATTCCTAGTATTTTAATGAACTTGTGAAAATTTGTTTTCATTGCATCACTTTGTTTTTTATACAAATCTTTTGTGATTTGTTCCTTTCCTCCTCCGATTTGTTTCTCTTGAATCCTTTCTAAAATTAATAAGTTGAAGTGGCAATGGCCATGCCACATCGCTCGAGTGACCGACAACCGTTGGGGAAGAAAGGTCATGGAGTGGCGACCACGTCTCGGTAAAAGGAGCGCAGGTCACCCTCCTACCAGATGGTCTGACGACCTGAAGAAGACCGCGGGAAGCTGCTGGATTCGGAAGGCCCAAGACCGGAAGGAGTGGTGCCGATTAGGGGAAGCCTATGTCCAGCAGTGGACGTCTAGAGGCTGATAATTAATGATGATGAGTCTTATCTCTGATTTATGACTTTAGTACTCTGTATACACCTGTTTTTATGCATCTTTATACATTGTTGTGGAACATGGCTATACTAGAAAATATAGTGGGAAGTCTCATTTCTTGGTTATATGCTGAAAAAATATATATGTATAATCGGCCCATTTGTCGTTCTACTGTTAGATTACGGGTCTCCTCTCATATTGAGAGGGTTAAGGGCATAGTCTGCCAAGCTGGCCAAGTGTGGGTTGGCAGACTTCACACACCTTAGAAATTATTTTTTTGTCATTCAGCCGATAATAATTTTTGTTATCGGCTGACTATAACACAATTTTTGGCAGCTTGCGAGAATTGCATTAGAGCTGTGTAACGTTTAAGTAGATATAAAAAAAAATATTGTAGGTATACTTATATAGGTACTGACTGAATTCCATTTCGTAAAATGATCACTAGAATATTATAATCATAAAAACGTAACATCACGTCTGTAATCCCCGAAGGGGTAGGCAAAGGAGTGTAGTACACCCCCATGTTTCACCAGTTACGTTTAAGTCCCACAATGGAATCGGTGGTGAGCCTATTGCCATACACCGGGCATAGATACAGACTCCGAGTCACTGCTAGAAATTTTAAATTAGAAAAATTCAATAGTACCTGACCCGGGATTTGAACCCAGGACCTCCCAATCGGCAGTCGCGCTTGCAACACACTCGACCAGGGAGGCAGTCAATTATAATCTGTTTCCTTTTAATCTTCCAATGTCGGGTACAGATTTTCTCATAATGAGAAAAGTTTAAGATTATAATTTACGTTGCCCAAACGCGGATTACCAGACTATACGCGATTTAGAAGAAATTGTACTGAATTTTTCGAAGTTTCCAAAAATACGGCCACTTGTATTGCTAAGTAGTACTACGCTACTATGGACTACGTTCGTCTCCTTTCGCGGAACAACATGTGTTTCTCGCTAATGGGTTTTCTGGTCTTACTTTTCTCTGTAATAAATGAGTACATAAACATTGATCCTCGGTTGTTTATTTTCAAACTGGTAAGAAGGTATACACATTATGTAGAAACAACGTGGATTACTCTGAGATAGGTAAAATATTGGGATGGACCGAATCATGAACAGAAGTTATGTCCGGAAATAATTCCTGGAATATTGTTATTTATAATAGTGATTTGTATTATAGCTAGAAGCAGTAATAATCTACGGATTTATTTAACCTTTCCACACTGAGGTATGTGATTTAGATTCTGTCATCCATTTTGCTAGCTTTACAAAGCTGTTTACGTTTTTAAATTATATATCACTTGCAGTAATCGTAAACATCGCGAGGATAGTTACAACTCATAGTCTCTGTTACATTATCGAAGATATATCAAATCTACACTCCATAGGTATATTTTTCACCTCGTGAAATTCATAGTGCATTCGTTTCGCTGTGTTTTGGTGTACGATAAAAATAATTAAATTACATTGTATAAATGTTTTCGTTATGAGAGTAGACTATTGTCCAACAATTAACACATATATACATATCTATCATATAACTTTAATACATATATACATATCTTCACGCCAGGTCCCTTCCGGGGTAGGCAGAGAGCACGGAGTGTCAACTATCCCTCTCCTTGTATACTTGCCGTGCTTCTTCGACATTTATCAATCTCTTCATACATGCACGCTGGTTTCGGAGACGTAGTGTTAATAATGATAAAATTTTGAGTGGCTTGTTGATCGAGTGGTTGCAAGCGGGACTGTCGATCGAGAGGTCCTGGGTTTAAATCCCGGGTCGGGTACTATAGATTTTTTCTAATTTAGAATCTCTAGTAGTGACTCGGAGTCTGAATCTGTGTCTGGTGTATGGCCATAGGCTCACCACCTATTCCATAAAAATCAAACGTAACTAGTGGAACGTGGGAGTGCACTAAACTCCTCTGCCTACCCCTTCGGGGATTACATGTTACTTTTGTTTATATAAAATCTCGAGCAAGAATCTTTTCAGACGATATTCAGATGAAACTGCAAAATACAATCACAATATCTGTCAGAGAATCAAAACTGAACAATGAATCATCATTTTGCAAGAACCATCTATTTCGTGTTCTTCTCCGAATCACATGAATGTAATATTTAAGATTCTTTTACTGAAAATTGCCGGCCAAAACGGTATAACTCTCCATGGATACATATGAATATCTATTTATTGTATGAATGGACTTACTAAGCAATATATTATACCTTAGGTAATAAAAATTGGGCCGGATAGGTAGATTTTAATGTACCTACATTGCAAGTTGAGACTTATATAACTGTAATTCCTTTCGAAAAATAAATAATTAATGATTTTGATTTTGAATGTGTTTTGACTTACTACTAAATAATGTACGTGTAAAGTCGGTACTTTTGTTTATAACTCCGAAAATGATATGCAAGCATCATAGATTATATCTAATGCTGTTACTGTCTATAGGCGAATATTACTTAGAATCAAATGTTTCATTATTTTGTCTTGATAGGGTTTGTTTATATCGAGGACGGAGCAGTAATAACCTAGTGGTTAGGAAATCAGCCTCTTACGCCGAGGGTGCTGGGTTCAAATCCATGGCGCGCACCTCTTTACAAAAGTGCGTTTTAAGTTTAAATATCACTTGCTAACGGTGAAGGAGAACATCGTGAGGAAACCTGGAAAGAAAAATTTCTAAGATGTGTGAAGTCTGCCAACCCGCACTCGGCCAGCGTGGCAGACTATGGCCTTAATCTTCTCAATATGAGAGGAGACCCGTATTCCAACAGTGGAATTTTAATGGGTGCATTATAATTTTTTTAATTCAACGTAAACCCTCCCATCACTGTTGGATACAGGCCTCCTCTCAGAATTGAAAGGTTGAGGCTAGTTTGCCACGCTGGCAACAGCGTGTTGGCAGAATTAACACGCCTTAGGCGACATTATTGAAAAATCTAAGGCTTAGAAAATCCCTCGCAATGTTTTCTGCCTCCTATTAGTGTACAATAGGGTTATTCAACTAATATAAACGATTCATTAGTTTCACACATACGGCCTCACATCAATTCTATCTCGCCAAGCCGCTCGCCGTTTCGCGTGATTGATTGGCTGATTAATTCATGGTTGTCGACACGTGTACTGTGTATTGGGTATTGGAGGGGGTAAGAGGGGTGGGGGGTGGTAATTAAATACATTTGTATCCGGCCAATATTAGTTTAGGGGGTTAGAATGGGACATGCCTTAAAGTACTATCCGTGTCAGTTTAACGTCTACAAATATCGATATACAGTTATCGATGTGTATAGACATATTGATATAATATTCTCATAGACTATATTGAGATGTTAGATGTCGATGTCGCACCGTTAATGACTTTATGTAACGATTGAAAAGTTTAAAAAGACAGTTGATAGGTTTTTTCTTCGGACTTTTTCCCTTGCAAATATATTTTTTAAATCCAATTTGTTTTTTCAAATCGATCTTGACGATACGGATTCGTAATACAGAAATGAGGCACATGACTTGTATATATATGACTAAAGATACTGCTTGAGGAAGGTGCTGGAATTCTCCAAAACCGGCATGCATATATGAAGCATAATTGATATGGAGTTAACACGTCAGGTCTAGATGGACTGATATTTGACATTCAATGTTCTCTGCCTGGGGTATAAGGTGTTCCAACAACCATCTCAGGAGCCCAAGCCAACCTCACCTGCATGCGGTGCACCCTGCTATACCAGACGAGGCCAGCTATACCAGACGACCGGCTGGTTGCGGCATAGCGCAGCCTAAATAGGCACGGCTAAATGGCCTGGCCGCGGACGAGCAGCAGCGTCGGCGGTGCGAAAAGCAGTGCCCTGCGATCTCCAACCCGCATGCCCAGCGTGGAGATTACGGGTATAAACCCCCTTTTGGGAGGCCTATCTCCAGCAGTGGACTGATATAGGTTGATGATGATTTTCTCTGCCTACATCGTAAGAGCTCTGACCGGACAATATAATAATACTCATTGTTATATCTACTAAATCCGTCCATCTCTGGATTGACATTGGGATATTAAGCTGGATCGTATCATCTACCCGCATGCCCCACGCGGTAATTGTGAGTAAAAACCCCAAATAAAAGAGCACAATGGTGCTCGGTAGGAGAGCCCAATGCCCAACAGTGGACCAAAACAGGTTATTGATGTGCATTGTCTTAGTTCCTACAACCTTTAAGCCGGAAGGAAGTCAATGAACGTTTATATAGAAATACGTATAGCATCATAGACTTGAGGAAGTCGAGTGAGTGCTCGCGGAAGCTTAGCATCACTTTCTCCAGTTTTATCTTCGTCATTAAATGGTACATCATAATTACAATGTATGCATATAATAGAACCGTCCCTAACGTAACATCACGCCTGTTATCCCCGAAGGGGTAGACAGAGGATTGTAGTACACTCATATGTTTCACCAGTTACGTTTAAGTCCCACAATGGAATAGGTGGTAGGTCTATTGCCATACACTAGGCAGATCCAGACTCCGAGTCACTACTAGGAATTCTAAATTAGAATAATCCAATAGTACCCGACACGGGATTTGAACCCAGGACCTCCCGATCGGCAGTTGCGTTTGCAACCACTCGACCAACGAAGCAATCCGTTAGAACCGTTCCTGTACACTTTAATACCTGGTAACCAATTCCTCCTTTTTAGTATCGGAGAACAAGCCTCCGAAAGTACCCGGTATCCTGGGAGAGTTTGGGTTTTGTGAGATTTGTTCCGCACTAAAACTCCCTAGTTCCTCAAACAAAACTATTTCGAACTAACTAATACTAAAACTAGTGTAGTAACGGAACTTCGATTTTGGTATTGGTTTTCGCGGAAATTAGATGAGGACACGAATATTTGGATATGGTTTTGGTTTCGACTGGAAATCAGGTATCCATTGGACGTGATTGAAACTTTAATGAATAGGACAGAGTGTGGATTTATTAAATTTAGTAATAGAATCCATTTAAAAAAAATTCCATAGACGAGGGCGGCTACCCAACACCGTATTATGGACACCCAA
>DWMG01003138.1:0-12274 GCA_018244855.1 Elbella merops
AACTCTTAACCACTAGGCTATCACTGCATATATAATGTAATATTATATATTATTATTATTATATCTTATAGTTAGAAAAAAAACGCATTCTATCATGTTTCACAATACATAATGTACCTATATTATAGGTGGGCGAGAGAGGTCTGCGGCTTAGTGGTGGCGAGAAACAAAGGATAGCCATAGCGAGAACTCTACTCAAGGACCCAGCTATCGTCCTCCTGGACGAGGCCACCTCAGCGCTTGATACCAACACAGAGAGAAACATACAGGTAGTTTCAATTGAACTACTTACATTATTAATACTGAGTATTTAAAATATTTTCTCATATTTATATTGAAAAGCATTAATCTTAAAACTAGCATTTGTAAAATAATTTATATTTTTTTTGACCGTTCTATCATTCAACTGTTGAAATACAGGTCTCCTCTCAGAATGAGCTGATTTTCATAATAACCGTTTTTAATATATTATTGATGTTCACCACCAGGCGGCGCTGTCGCGTGTTTGCGCTAATCGCACGACGCTCATCATTGCACATCGTCTGTCCACTATCATCCACGCGGATGAAATTCTAGTTCTAAAGGACGGGGAAATTATTGAAAGAGGAAAGTTAGTATTCACTTTATTTCTTTTTTTATCACTTAAATTATGAAGATCACTATTATCGCCGGTTTCTTGAAGGCTGATCCACAAAGGCGGGACTTTTAGATCTTTTAGGTACAAAAAAGTTTGCAGGAAAAAAATTAAAAAATACGATACAACGGTACAACAAACGTGTATGTGTTTTAAACATAGGCATGAAGTTTTCATTTATTCATTTCTTTTTCTATTCGGTTCTTTAAGAAAAGCGGAGACAGCTACCCTTCAAAGCCGTCAATGCATTGGGCACTTCTCATCAAATGTCGATAGGCGACGGTGACCGCTTACTTTTAGGTGGTCTGTTTGCCGAGTTGCCAGGCTGAACATAAAAACGTGAATATAAAAAAAAACTTCAACTTCCCTTCCAGTCACGAATCATTACTAGCGCAAGGCGGGTTCTACGCGGGCATGTGGCAGCAGCAGCTGGACTCGCGCAACAGCACCGACAACAACAACGACAACAACAACGACAACACGGCCGACGGCAGCGGACACAACACGCAGCGGCCCGCGCACAACGCAGCCGGCACCTTCGGCCACGGACACGGGCCCGGCTTCGCCCACTGAATCTTTACATGTGAATCTTGAAACTTTTCTGTGCCTCATGTTCATTTCTTAAAGCCATTCTTATTATCGCAGCCCTACTTTTCATAAAGCCTTCATTCTCATTGCCTTACGTTATGATAAAAAGCTAGGCCGTTATTATCACAGCCTGACATTATGATAAAAAGCTAACCCGTTATTATCCGCAGCCTTACGTTATAATTAAACCTATTAACCTTATTACAACAGCCTTACGTTATGTAAAATAAAAACCTTTATTATCAATTATCACAGTCTTCTAATATCACTATGATAGAGCTTTTTTGTTGTAATTGAACAATGACAGTTCACATAGATGACTATTGCATTATATTTACCAGTGAACAATAGAAAAGAAAGTGTGAGTACGAATGCAAGCTTTTACAAATATATCGTAATACTTGACGAATAATAATTACAAAAATATGTACATAATGTATGTAAAAACATAGCGTTTATTTATTCTTATGCCATTTATTTATATATTCAATCAGAGCTCAAATAAGATTTAGAGGATTACATCGTTGGACCACATCAGAGGGATTCGTTTTGAGAAATGGACAATATGAGCTTAATTGACTTTATAGGGGTGCTATATGATGGTGTCATCGTGAATCAATGGAATTTTGTCTCAAAATGGGGTGTGTTCGTTGGCGGGTGCGAGTACCATAGATGACACGACTGATCGTATGTAAGCAAGTTTTGTAGCGTTGTTTACGTGGTAATACCATTGTGTAACTACAATAAGGGTCGTTACAGAAGTATCTATAATATATATTGCTATATTGTGTTATAACAATATTATAGCAAACGAATAAAGACGGTAGCTGTGCTATATACATTTGCAGTAATTACCTGCGCAATCTGTCTTGCTGTATGTGTTCAGATATTTTGATGATATGGGACAGAGATATATACAAATTACAGCTACGTGTGCGATCATTGAAGAGTTACTATATAAAATATATGCCTATATAACATCAAATGTCTTGGTATGATATATATTATAGCTCCGTCTGTGACGACCTTAATAGAACTCAGTAAATACAATTCAAATGTATGTATGTTCGTAATAAGTTGACATTGTGATGGTGGAATTGTAATGTACCTTGTAGTATTAATTAATTATATTATTTTGGGAAATTTCATGTGCAATTTAAATGTTATTAAAGTTGTTTTTTTTTTCTAATTATTGTTTTTATCGTGGATTGGTATTAAATTATCGAATGTTAAATAGCTGAAAAATTAAAAGTTTATTGTTATCAAGAAATACTTCTTACAAAACAAATGAAATGAACTAATAAAAATCTTGAATGTTTTCATTTTTGGTCCTTCATCTAAAACAGAAAAAGGTTACGAGAGATATTGCATACATTTGATTGAAAAAGGGGTTTAAAATTTATAAGTAAAAGGAAATTTTTTTATAGCAAGTTTTACATACTTCCACCAAAGACTAAAATTGCTGTGTATCTCATGGTAATCGCAGACCAGCTGAAGATTTATTCTTACCTAAAAGTAAGGTAATCATTTCATATTCATATAACTGCTTGATGTTTTAAAATATATGTATTTACCGAAATATATGTACTTACCGAAAGATGCTGAAGGGGGCATAACGGTGACAATTTTAGTCGCACTCGTAACCTTTTCGAAATATTTTCGATTTTTCAATTGGTACTGCGACACCGATATGCAAGGTCGCGTTTTTGCATATTCGACACTCCGTATTGAGCTTTGGCCTCTCTGTCGCATTTCATCTATTGTTTTCACGTAGTCTGAGGATATTTTACGTGCAAACTTTTTGCCGTGCTGGTAGCTGAGTGCGTGCTCGTAGGACTGTTCTGATGCCACGCGGCCTGGATACTTCTCTTTGGTGTTTTCGTCGCTCTTGATGCGGGAAAGTGGCGAATATGTGAGCATCATGTGTTTTGGTGCTGCTTCTGATAAGGGTCTGTAAAAATAAATGGCAAGATAAGATTTTAAGCTTTTTTTTATAAATACTTAGTGGAACGTGTGACAACCGTGAAAAGAAACGAAATGGTAAAATTAGAAAAAGGAATGAGAGTTTAATATACCAGTACAATACAGATCGTAAAACGATTTAAAACTAAACGTTTCTTTTGTTATTTACATTCGTGAACATCTATCTCTGTGAATTTTATGCAATTTACAAGAGTACACCGCTAGGGTTTCAATTTTCCTATGCCTGGTGCAAATATTGGTCCGAGTGAAATTATTTTTTTTTGCTTCGGCACCATTTACTTTAGGCTATTACATCTAGCACTCTACGTGTTAATTTATAATAGACTGCTCATAAACATGTTAAAAAGTCATACTTACTTAAAATCTTTCAATGTGGGCGTATCGTCATCGTATGCAACTTCCACGTCCTCGTACAGACGAGAGAGTGCTGACTGCCTAGTTACATCCATATCTGACAATTTAATCATCGGTTTGATGACGCCTGTCAACTTTCTATTTGGTTTTGCGCCAGTTTGCGTTGCTATAGCAGAGGGTGCTATGCGAACTTTCCTGGTGAAACGTATTTTGATATTAAAAATACAATACGTTGAATCATGTTACCCTGTATCGAAAGTATAGTCGATCTTTTGTAAAGATTACTGGATGAATAATTGTCACCGATATCGCGGTTCGTAATAGAAACACTTGTTATTGGTTTAAATGAACAAGAATACATAATTATAAAAAATACAGTATAGTTGTTTCATTTTAGCTCATATTAACTTGTACTGACCATATTTTTATTTAATTTTTTTCGCGCGAAATTTTGAAGTCTTCCAAGGGTTAGTTTATAAAACGTAGTGGAACGCCAGTGGAGTGCCAATATGGCAACACTCGTATATTCGATTATTAGTATAGTTGCTTCGGCATATTATGCCGAATCCTATTAAAAAATCCATTGTTGATACAATTAGCCTGTGGTAATAATGCAGTGTGAAAAAGTAAAGAGAATTTAACTGTGATGGGGCCTTTGCGAGAGAAACGTGTATTATCACACAAATTACCTGACTGCTGTTGTGGAATCTTCTTCTTCGGGGCTCATTTCGCAACTCTCAGATTTTTGTAATATGCTAATGCGCTGTAAGTCCTCAGCCCTAATATAACCTGTTTGCCGACGCCTAATTTTGTGATGTTCCTTTTTCTCTAATGGTACAGCCAATGAAACTTTTCTAAAATAAATTAAGAGACAAAAAGTGTATCAATGTATGGACACAAAAAGTTAAATAACACGGTACGGGGAAAACAAGTTGAACTAGTAGATATTAAAGTAGGTAATATCAATTAAAGATATAGGTGTATTAAATTCCACTTACTTTTCTGTAGCTTCATGTGCCCTACCATCGACTGATGCTATTCTATCAAACAAAGTTGCTTATTAATATTTTAACATGCAAATGTTAAAAAAGTAAAATTCAATATTTCAGTTTGTACCACGTATGATCACTTACTTAAATCTCCGCAGCTCTTCGTCCGTTATTAGTTCCGACCTAAAAAGCAAAATCTTGAAACTCGTTTGATTTCATTACAAAAGTATCAAAAATAAATGCAAGGATATACTTTCTGGTATCTTCGAAAATATTGACTTTCCCAATTCCTCTTGCCATGCTCCGAACAATGCTTCCGGCAAAACTTACGCGATCAACATTTTCCCTTTAAAAATTATTATTGCTTTACATTCGAACACTACTAGCTCGAACTTTACCAAAATCCGCGATTAAGATGTGTGATTTCACTAATATTTGCTTAACAAATACTTTTTTGGTACACATACTGCTTTTCCGGTTGAGCTTAACTCCACCTAAGGCCTCGCTCCCACAGCAGTTGTATTCTACGGAAACAGCTTTTTACCAATCCCCTAAAATAAACTGAAATTTTCACAAATAGTAGTTGCATTCTATTCTGCAGAACAGCCAGTGTGCACTATCCAAGATGCAAAAATTCAGATTTGATGGACATAGGCGTGATACTTATGTCATATTGATATTATTGCTATTGGCGCAAACAAGAAAATTTTGTGTACATCCTAATGTTAAGCGACGCACGAAAATGGGCGTATTTTGTAATCTCATGGGGTAAATATGAGATTGAGAAAGAAAATGAGTAAATACGCTATCTGGAATTGGTCGTCCGTGGTAGAAGGTGCGCGGATGACGAAGGCGAGGCAAAGTGACGTGCAGTAACAAAACTGATTAGCAACATTTGTTTGGATCGGACGCTCCCGCAAGCTGGATGAGTGTAAGCGCTAGTATTAAAAAACATATACTACTTAACAAGATCAACCAAAATTCTGTTCCTGTAACATGCGAGATGTTATCGCGGGAGCGAGGCCTAAAGAATTCTATTTGTAATAAGATAACTTGTATGAATCAGAACTTTTTGAAATAAAAATAAGAACTTATACGAAAAATAAAAAAAAAATAAAAAACTCACTTCAGGTATTTCTTAACTTCCATTTGTTCATCCGAATCCAAAGATGCAGCTGGGAAGAACGTAAAAAAAAATCTGAATCTTTAAAAAAAGCACCACAAAATTATTTCTGTAATGTTAGGCACCTTTTCTATGAATAACCAGCTTTGATCTTTTTTATATTAAAACGTCATACCTACTAAAGCTAATTTTTATTAAAAACTTATAAACATCCTGTAAAATATAATAAAAAAAGCAACACAATAATAATAAACGTAAAATAACTACGACAATAGAAATACCAAATATTTAAAATGGCATATAAAATACCGTTGAAAAAATCGTTACAAATCAATTATTATTGTTCTATTTAGGAATTTTTAAAAGTTGACTTTTTACTCGAGCCCTGTTCGGAATTGTCTATTCGGTACAGTTCTGACAGATATGAAGGATGTTGCACGCTGGCCTTCCCTGGAGTATTGATTTGCAGGTCACTTTCTAGACAATAATCTCCTCTCAACATTCTGAAAATTTAAATTACAATAACGTCAATATTTATTTTCATTTGATAAAAGTGGGAACCGAACAAGCAGTAGTCTTATATAGCTGGATTCTATAGACATTCGCATCTGACCAAGAACAGAAATATTTATTATCTTTTATGTTGATTTTGGCAACTTCTGATCGAAGACGTCACTATTATGCGGATTGAGAGATGAGCTAAACGGCATCTGGTCATGTAACGAGAAATATTAATTAGTCCTATATAGACTGTTATTCTCCAGACGGACGTTTCAGGTATTGTATTTGTCAAAATATTTGTGCAACGACTATCTAATGAATATTTAAACTTGAATACCATATATGCACGAGGTAATGATAGAACTATTAAAATAAATGAGATGTCTATTAAATAATCAGTACAAACTTTTTTAAATCGAAGGTGGAATCAGTTTCTCCTGGGTAAGGCACATCGGTTAGAGCAATGTAGTATGGTTTCTCAGATTTGACCTCTAAACTGGTCGTGTCGACAATTGATACGTGTTGGTAAGAATATTCCTCTGGTTCATATTCGTACACTTCAACATCGAATTCATTATTCTCTCGTCCGTGTTCACTGATCGTGGACGATTTCCGACGGTTGGCAGACTGACTGGCAGCAGCGGACGGGCGACGATTATCGGTTTGTGATTTATCGGATTGTCTCCCAGCGGATGTTGGACGTATAATATCGGCCTGGGTTACTTTAAGCTGGTTGTCTATTTCTTCCTTTTTACGTATGAACCTAAGAAACGCCAGGATTATCTGTTTTACTTTCAATACAATTGAAATATAGCGAGATGTACGCGCTGTTCCGAATTCTACTTTAGGAGACAAAAATCTCCTTAGGGGAAGCCTATTTCGAGTAAAGTACCGACACAGGTTGACGATGTGTAATATGGTGATTCGCATAATGTTCAACCTATTGACTTTTCTAGTAATTAGTTGTTCAATGATAGTCTTATTAGTCTAAAAGTTAGCGGCCCTACGGCGAATATTTGGGAAATTTGTACTAGAGTGTGTTTTATCTACATTTATGTAACTGTGCATTTTTTTTTTATTTCAAATATTTATTTGGATATACATATTCACATGTACAGGTATTTTTGACTCATCATTTCAGGAATCTGATGATCGACTCCAAACTTATTTACGAAATACAAGCATTTATATTTAATACAAAGTGAACCTTTTTGTTTCTCTAATATTTAGCAATTCTTCTTCCTCGCCCAACATTTCTTCGGGATGATCTTTTAATAGATTTTCTCTGTATCTAATATCGGCTTCTATAAAAACTTTCTCTATAAGTTCCTGGTAAAAAAGAAAAGCTTCAACATTAAGGTTTTGAATATTTCGAAACAAAGCTATTCACAATGAACCAACAGTGTACGAACCTCGTAAAACATTTCTCCTATAGCGTTAAGATCTTCAATATGCCCTTGAATGTATTCGTTAGCTTTTTTATTGATTGATATATCTTGACATTCCAGATTTAAAATGCCAGTTTGGTACATGATTATTTGTGAAGTCGGAGATTCGTACCAACAGGGTACAGATTCAATTGATTTAAGAGTTGATTCACCATCTATTAATTGACCGAAAGCTACGTATTTTTGAGCCATCCATGGTGCAGGTTGTAACAAAATGAAGAATTGCGTAGAACAATCCAGGTGCCTAAAGATTAACGATACAAAAATTCATTACACTTTACTTAATGACTAAATATGTGATTAGTTAATAATATTTAATTAAGATAATTGAAAAAAGTTTTCGACACATATAATTACCAATGTGTATGAATTTAAATAAATATATATTTGTGAAACCGCTACCTTCCATCATTTGCCATGCAAAGTACACCTCGTTTGTCATGGGGCACCATAAAATTCTCGCAATCCAAATTTACACTTTTAAGACCAAATCCACCACATTGAATCCAGCCGTCCTTGACTATACGGTGAGCAGGCGTCCCAGAATAACCACCTTTTGTGGTTTTGCAAAGACGAAGAAAGTTTTCACACGTATTGGGAACTAAATCGGCATATAGCTGAAATAAATCAGCTCCAGATAACTCTTAACATTAAAAAAACATGTATATTGTAATACACATTACAATGATTTCTTAGAATAATTTTTTAAATGCTTGTGGTTCTACCGATTTTTCACTTTTTTTTCACTAACATTAACACGGAACGTAGAAGGGCAATAAAAAAAGCCGTAGAAAGTAAAAGTAGGGTTACGGAAGTTGCTGTGATTTTACTTAAGTATATAATTATGCGTTACCAACATATTTAGGTAAGGTTCTGTACTTTCTTAAGAATTTCTTTGGATACCTAAAGTACCTACTTACCATAAATATTAGAGTCCCAGTATGTACGTCATCAATAGAAATATGCATGTAAGCACATGGTCTCTGTAAATTTATATTTTTAAAGTACTTCATAGTACATATTGTCAAATAAAAATGCAGTTATATATTTTTTTTTAAACTTCAACACTTACACCAGAAGAATTTATAAAGTTAGAAAATTGGTCAACACCCTCCTTGTGATAATCCAATAAAAAGCGATAAGTATATTTTGTTTCGACAAGTTCTTTAAATTCCTTTTCGCCTCCGAGGACCTTGTCGTTTAACAAGATTGCAACTTGACTATTCAAACAATATACAGGTTCACCGTATCGAATCTTCAGATCGTGCAATATTTTCGGCCATTCAACCGAAGTAACTCCTAAAGTAAAGTTTTATGCATAAAATTAAAATCAGAATATACTTTTCATTTGGAGCTGGAGTAATAACGTTTAACTTATATACCGGTCCAGACTGAAATCATCTCGACTTAAAATATCATCAACATCGTAAATCTACTGCCGAACATAAATTTCTCTCAAAGAGTTTTTGCCCATATTCCCCACCCTGAGCTTACAGATTGGGCATCGCAGAGCACGGCTTTTCGCACCGCCTTCTCTACTGCTCGTAGGGCAAATGGCAAATGCCCACAACTAAATAGTCGTGCCAGTGTAAGCTGCACCATACCGCGACCATCCAGTGCTGGGTTTAGTTGCCTCTTATGACACCCGGATTTTACGACATAGGATTGGAGCATGTATTCTTTCTTAGTCCCGACACAGATAACTATGCACAGGACCTGGAATTACATATGAAAGGGTATACGAGTATGACGTACCTTTAATAATAGGACTATCGAAGTTTTTCCATCTATACTTAAACAACCCTATTGCCAAATGAACGCAATAATTAAATTCCTTTGTAACCCTGTTTCCAATTATTGTAAATTTTATACGGTCCTTATTTGGAAGCTTTTTCTTAATAATGGGGTAATTGACGTTACTTATAGAATTGTGGCTATATTTTATTTTGTTGGAGTACTCCTCTTTTATTATCCTTTCCCAAGGATGATGAGATGGTGTATTTGTTTTTTGCTGATTAAATAAAAACATTTTGATTATTATGTAAAGAATAATGAAAATCAGATTTACTAATGTGACAAAATTGTCAATCTGAGTCATTTTCACAAATGTTTAACCTCGTTTAAAATACATTTGAGTATCATCAAGGAGTGTTCATTTCCTTTTTATGGTGCTGCCGTTATAAATTATTTTAAAACCATAATCAAGTTTTCTCGGTTTTTCAAGAAATTATAACGACGTTATCGATATTACTCCAATAAAAACCATTAAAATAACTAAACAATTAATAATGTACCAATAAAATAACTAAATTGATTAGGAATACTATTGACTTTTTGCAACAAATGATGCTTATTAAAACAACAACATTGCCACTTCCAGTGTAAGCGTTTTTTATTTATTTTAAGCGAAAAGTAAAAGCCAATCATCATCATCAGCCTATCTTAGTCCACTGCTGGACATAGGCCTCCCCAAAAGAGGGTTTATGCCCGTAATCTTCACGCTGGGCATGCGGGTTGAAGATCGATAAAGCCAATACAATGAGCTAATCTTGTATTGCTACTAGCCTCCTCGGAAAGTATGGTCAAACTAATTGTTATAAAATGTTATACAAAACATGTTATGATGTTTTCCTCAGTGTGGAAACATTAAAAACATCTATTAAGTCATAACAAAACGAATATTTTGATATAGAATGTTTTAGCGTTAGATAATGCTGTGATGTTTTAATACATTTTATAACGGCAGTGTAACGGAGTCATTACTTGTCACTGTCATATTGAAACTATTCTTGTCACTGTCAAAAAGGTTTGAAGTAATGTGAAATTACATTCTCTAAGGATATTCTTTTTAATATCAACGGTGAGTAAAATATGTTACAATTTTGTTAAAATATAAATGAAATAACGCAAATTTCTTTATAATAGTTTCGTATCATATTAGTACGTATTACTAAAATCGATATAATTTCAATTTCAATATTTTAAGTGCCCTTTTTCTCAACAGAAATGGATAATAAATCACCTGAATCTTTTTCGAAAATAGCTGCGCAAGTGTGTAGTCTTTTGTCCTTTAAATATTATAATAAAGAAAAGATTAATTCTTTTATAGATGAATTAAATGCAAAGACGTATAAAGCTGAATTATATATACAGAAGCAGGTAAATTTAAACAGCTACTGACCGAATTAGTATGTCTTTCAGTGTATGATTCATCCAAATTGTATTTTACAGGACGTTATTTTACTCGTATCTGCTCTTTGCAACAGTATAAGACCTATGGATGAATTTTTAGCAGCAAAGGCCTCTCATTTAATAAGTAATATGATGACGAAACAAAACATTCCATTTGCAAGAGAATACTTCTGGGAAGCTATTGATTGGCACATAGACTGTTTAAAAAAGTGTTCAGATATTATTATGCCTGACATTCTTCATAATTTGCATTCAATTTTGCAAGGTGATCCAGTTGCAGGACAAAAGGTAGTGTATTTATAGTGTAATCAATAAGAGGTAAAGTAAAATTGTTGCCCTTATGAACATGAAAGAGCACACATAATTTTTTAAAGATATACTGTAATGTTTATATAAACAGTACATTGCAATGAATATTAGTGGTTACATGAAGAACATTACAATATACTTACTATAATATATAATAATGGTGTAAATTGTGAATTATTTAAGTTCAACGATGAATTAATTGGAAAACAAGGTATCCTGCTGAAGTTTATGGATGGGGATAAAAAGAATAAGTTAAATATTCAGAATCCAATGCAAACTTGTCTGATAGCATTAAAATGCATCATTTGCTTAACTGCTGCAGTGGAAGACAGCAAAGTAGATGAACCAAATGTTACTTTGGAAATGAAGGAACATGTATCATCAGTGATTGTACAGTTTCTGATGAATGGACACACAAACAATCAAGATGAATTCTTGTACTGTAAAGTAAGTATAGATAAGACAAGTTATAATTTAAACACTGTACAAACTAAAGAGGGGTGTACAGAGTTCCACCTTCCGTTATAAGAACCCAAGCTAAGCTTGACTGCCCTTGGTGCACACTGCTATATAATAGAGAAAACTGGCAACCTGATGATAATAATATAGCACAACCTATTCAGGGACTAAATACACAGGCTGTTCAAGAGCAGCAGTTGAGGTAGAGTGATACCCAACTCACATACCCAGTGTGGGGTTCTGGATAAAATGCACCGTGAGATGTAATGTGGACACTGATTAGGGGAGACAGTGGACTGAGATAGGCTGATAGTGATAATAATGATAATGAGGTAAAAGCAATCCTAGTACCACCTATTTACCATTTGTTATTTCTAGGCATCTGATCTCCATCTCAGGACACAGATGATGTCCTCATCTCATCATGCCTATATTCAAATTAATGTTAATGTTAAAATGTGACAGCAGTGGTTTTTGTACTGTAATAATTATTGCAGCATATAATGAAAAAGATATAAAACTTAATTATTACACATCATCATCATCATCATCATCAGCCTATTCCCATCCACTGCTTGACATAGGCATAGAATATTACACATATATTTTTCTATTACAGGTCATAATATCTGCCTTAAGAGTATTATCTCATTTGTATTTTAGTGACCAGAAAGTTGAATTTTCCTTGTCAGAG
>DWMG01003139.1:0-12273 GCA_018244855.1 Elbella merops
CAGATGTTTACATAGGCTAAGCAAATGATAAATGCACAATGAACGAATGAGCTATAAAAATAAAGATCGTAAGTAACAATATACGAGTATATTGCAATTTCTTCAGATTATCACAAATATTTTGTTTCATAACATGATCTTTTACACCTTGAATACATATTTATTTTATTGTAAGATTCATTTGTTTTAATTTGTACAATTACAATCATTTACAATTCTAAATCCACGCTAATTGAAAGCAATTAAATGACAGCCCAAGTTAGGGTGAATTCGGACAACAGTTTGAGGATTAGGATAGAGTAGGATCTTAAGGATTTGTATTGAGTGCAACCGTACTTGACATGTAGCAATGACGCAGGGTTACACTAGTCCAACATAAATAATCTGTCAGCCCGTGTGTCACTCCGTTTCCGCGCGTCACCGCAACTGTGTCATGTCACCGTTCTGTGAACGAGTGGAAATTTTACCGCTCGCCTGTCACTTGTAACAGCCCTTTAATACCGGTTTAGGGCTTTGTTCTATTCTTGGCTGCTAAGTAACGGATACGTGGAATATTATTATAATTACATCATCACTGCCTCATTGGTTGGTTGCAAGTGCGACTACCGAACGAGAGATCTGGATTCGATCCCCGGATGAAGTAGTATTGTATTTTTGTAGCTTGAAATTTTTTGTACTAGCTCGATGTCTGGCTCTATGCCAGGTTTAGCAAATGGCTCACCCACTATTCCATAGCGGGACGTAAACATTACGTGGGAGTGTACTGCACTCCTCTGCCTACCCCTTCGGGGATTACATATTGTGATGTTAAGTTTTATGTTACGTCTTACTCGTATTACATCGTCAGTTAAGATTGTATCATCGATAATAAAAATCAATTATATCATCACATCAGCTCCTATACAGGGTAGGCAATGAGCACAGAGTGTTACAACTTACTATTCTTACAGACGCAGTGTGCTTCGTTCTATATTAAATATGTATGTGCATGAATATGGAGAGAATTGCTCACTCAGAAACTATGCGATATGAATTATATTAACATAACTTACATAATTTAATACAATTATGTTATCATTGTCATTATTTGCGCAATAATGTATTTATTATATATAAAACAAAAAATCGAAAAAGTCAAATATTATAATATTTTTATTTAACGCTGAAGTCAGAAGTCTCCAGAACCGGCGTGCGTGTGTAAAGAAAGTAACAGATGTCGAAATACGCTGGGTCGGTAAGGATAGAATAATTTTGTACTTGATGCTTCCATCTATCCTGTAAGGGTACTGGCGTGATAATAATAATTCGTTGACAGGCGTGTCGTGTAAACATGTGTAGTAGGAGATACGGGTGGTATATTGTGTTGCGTAGTTAACTTTTTTTCATTCGCCGAGCGCCGCCGAAAGTGTGCGATGTGACGGCTATTACGACTTTCCGCACGTCGCCGTCACCTTGTTACAGTTTATAGCATCTCCACCGCACAGTACAGCTTAAGAAATGTTTTATCGCCCAAATATTACTATTTGCGCTCCATCTCCATACACTCGGTACTTACTCCGTGCACGCTATATTTTAGATCAACTACGTGTTACCGTACCGCAAAAGTATGAAACAGTTCTAGGGAGAAAATGTTTTTTTTTTTGTTGTTACAGATTTAGTTTTTTTTATATTAGTTTTTTTAAAGCATCGGCTTCTTGGATAATGATATGGAATGTTTTCAAATGAGAAAAATATAAGTAAAGGTTAATCTCGCATAAGTATGTCAAACTCCCAAAGTCTTTGCGTTATCGTTACCCTTCAAATGATATAAATCTAAGTTAAAAGTTAATTTTGTCAATCCGGATAATTCCTCAAGGTTTAATCAGACTAAGTTGGGTGTAATTAATGTTCACTAAGGCCACACAATCTAGGAAAGCTTCGGCTTAGCTGGCTACGGGAAACGGAGTTCGCGATGGTTTGGGCGGGCGTAGGGCGGCGGGCCTAGGGCGGCGGGCGACGGGTCGAGCGCAGGGCGGGAGCTTCAAGCCAGTACCGTGGGGGAACCCAACAGCGCCGTACGCTCTACGCTCCGCGCCGCGTGCCGCCACTGTCTTCATTTAAATTTACGTCAATCGTCTGTCAAAAATCCAATCATATAAACAAGCCTTTGCCCCTAATTAAAGATACGTTTCGGTTTGTGTTTAGCGGTAATAGCATTAAAAAATATTTTCGCGAGTGGTTTTTTCAATGTTGCGTTGTTAAAAACTTATATTGGCGTACTAACTTTGAGATTGAGTTTTTGTTGTTTTCATCGTTTTACTTTTAAAACGTAATTGTCAAACTTATTTACGTTTTTAAGAATAATAATATTTTTGTTTTTATATATTAGAAAAAGGTATACGAAACGTAACGTAACATTTTGCCGCGATTAAGACGTATCTCTTTCTGTAGTTCATTCCAATAATTTTCACAAGAACGGACGTATAAAAGTGGACATAAATTTTTAAGTGAATGGACTAAACTATCAACAAAATGTAAGTCGAATTATTCATCATAAAGATAACAATATTATTACTTGGTCCTAATTTTTATTAATTTGTTTTCGTTTTATCAATATAAAAAAAATTAAATTATGCAAAACAGATCTTATAAGTATTTCATTAATATTTTAACGAGTGCACTATCCATATTTTGTTATTTATAACGAAATTGTAATTTGAAAATACTCAGTGCAATGTAAATTATAGAATATATTAAATGATAATAGTAATTAGAATTAATATGACGCTCTAATAAATTAAACGAAATTTAAATAGCTGAAATTATACTTACGACCAATATATAAACTCTAATTTTAATAGAAGAAAATTTCCTTATGGGTACGTCATTTGTTCCATCACAACAACGGTTATTTTTATTATGTTCAGATCTTGACTCTTCACGTGACTTCGACTGGGCGACGCTGAACTTATATCCAAACTGAAGATACCATTTGTATAAAAGAATTATTACGCCAGGTCCCTTAGAGGGTAGACAGGGAGAGCATATTGCGGCACCTATTAGGCAATCCCAATCCCATATAGGCAATTAGAGACTAAGGATTTGCAATTGCTACGATCCCGGCAGCTTTCCTTCGCAATAGTCAACTTAAATGATCCTCTGTTACGGAAACTTTTAATTTAAACTATGCCAATATACTTGATATTGTACAAATGTAATTGTTCTTGTGGAAGAACGCATTCGCCTTCTATTATCATTTAGATTTGTTTAAGTAAACCACCGTCAAGACACACATCTGCCTATTACGTGCGACACGGTGTTGTGGTAACCCTCCAGCTCGAATGTACTTAACTGGCGCACATAACTAACTGTACCAACGCCACTTACACTTGTCTTGATACTGGATTATGCAAATTACATGGAATCTCTATGGAGTATATCGCGGTCTACAGCCATTAAATACTGATACGTGGCTTAGCGATGTTTGATTCCGAAGTGATGCTTTATGTTAAGTATTTTCAAGCTGATTCTGAGTCAAATATTAGTACAGATAGTGCGGCATGTTTACTAATATTAATAAGTATAGAACTAACACTGCATTAAAATTGAAACATTTTTTTTAATTAATCTTAAGACGCAGTTAAACGGGCTCACAAAGATAATGTTTGCTTAGAAATAGATGATATTTTTTAAGGTTAATCAACATGATTAACTGAGCCCATTGGCATATAAAAATTTACATAAAAACTTATATGAATAACAAAATAGTTTAGCCAACAAATAATTCAAATTGTAAGATTTTTTTATTCTTAATGCTAACAAACAGGCAGACGGGCCACCTGATATTTTATCTTAGGGGGAGCCGACTAGTAATATTATTTGAACAGTATCTATTAACTGTCTATTGCGACTTAACAATTGACAATAAATACGAGTAAGTTTTCTAAGGAACTAATTATAAGTGTAAATTGTATTACGTTGATCTTGGTCCATATTGAGATGTTGGAATGGATTCAAATTTACTAGTTACAATGTTAATAAAAGAAAAAAACTTCGGCTACTGTATTATTAATATAATTTCAAGCCAGGTCTCTTACGATGTAGACAGAGGACACCGATTGCCAAATATATGTATGTATGTATCCTAACAAGCCTATCGTACTTCTCCTACATTTTTCACTGTTTTCATACAGAAAGATAGAAAAAATCATGCAGAATCATACAGAAAATTAATTAATATTTATTAAATACGTACCGGCTTAATTCTAACTTTGCCAACGTATATTTTTTGGAATAATCTGACTAGTTTGGGACCTATTTGAAGTTCTTCTTCGTGGGCTCACAATTGCAGAGAGGTCGCGACGGAAATTGCTAATCTTATTATAATATTGCTCGCAGAATCTAACTTTGATACAATTTCTGGGTATTCTCCTCAATGTTTAACGACTGTCTGCTCCTGGTACTACCACTACGTCCGGGGAAACGTTGTTAATGATGATACACGATAACACCCACTTAATACATTAATTTACGAGCACTTTCTGTCTATTCCAAGCGTTAATTACGGATTACAAATAGCGGAAATTGCGGGTGGCTTTTCTCCTCTACTCCAATTCGCCATCTAAGAGCCAAAATATACATTATATTACTATATCATTAAGCTAATTTTTTTATATGGTAAGCAGAAAGTATCTAGCATGAAATTTCTCAATCCGTACAAACCTGATGTGCTTATTCTACTTTCATGGTTTTTCGTACACGCACACTTTCGGAGACTTGTCAAAAAGTATCTTACCTATGAAAATATATCTTTGTCTGGTCTTCCTTCACATCTGGATTCATTAAATTATACTTTAAATTAATTTCTGGATTAATTTATTCATATATTTTTCTTCCTATTTTATGATACAACCTCGTCATACTATAGGTATACATACATATTAATTAGACAAAAGGATGCTGTCTTCTAAAAATAATCTTCGTCAATATTTAATACCCATTTAAATATTTACAAATTCGGAATCCGATCGATTGAGATATATAAAAATCGATTCCATGTAACGTTTCAATTGAAAATGACGGTGTTATTGATGATCTATAATAATTCTCTTTCAGATTGCTGTTAATAAATTACAGTGTAAAATTTAGACCATTAACGTAGCCTCATTCGTTGTTAGCCAGCGGGTGAAGGTAGTATTTGTATAATAATATTGTATGAGTATTTCAATTCATTTTCATACCTTCATTCTAGATTTATCCCCGATGGAAACAGCCTTGAACGCGTAAAAAAACATGTTGTCAATTACTTTTCACAAATACAATATTTAAGTATAAAATGACTGATAAATTTGTATTTATATAATGATTATGAAAATTTGTTTGGTGAATTTTGAATTATCAAATATTATGTAGAGATGTTTATTACATTTAACCGTTCAACCGTATCAGTGATATCAGTATAATTATTACGGATGCTGTTATCATTTGTGTTGATGTCAGTCTGGGTTTTTAACGTCGGCAAGACGTCATCATCGGATCCCAAATAATGAACCAGTTTCATTTGAATTGCTTTTTAAAATTGTGGGCTGCGGTTGGCAGTTAGGTTTACCATCAACTGATTGTCAGGATATTTAAACAAGAAAATTAAGAAATATACTATATTATAATATATATTATATATTATATTAAGTATATTATGTTATATATTATATTATATTATATTATAATATATATTAACATATTAATATATATTATAAATATTAAGTCATGTTAAAAGATGTTTCAATTGACATTGGCGGGACATGCCAAGATATATCACATATCTCCCTCGATTGGAGGGATAGTTGGCGAAGTAGTTGGAGAAGTAGTGTATGTTATAATTTAAAATGCTGTCATTTTTCTTTTATGACGACTAGATCAGCCATTATCAAGACTTTTATCTTTCTTTTATTGGATACTGTTTTCTTCTCAGAAGTACTATAATATACTTTACATAGACTATATTCGCAAGTCAATTTTATATTAAGTACATTTTTTTCTTGCTCAGCCCACATTTTGGAGAGATTACGAGTGCATAACTTTATTTTGCACATAAAATTTCATTTAAAGTCTCATATCAGAGCGTACCTAGCTAAAAATCCGAGCCAGCTTTATTACACACATTTATTATAAACCGAACTGCGCAGGCTGCAGCGGCCAGGTCCAGCCCGGAGCCATTAATTTATTTGGCAAGGTCTTCGTATACATTGTCGTTTCTCTTTATTTCTGATTGTTAATCCATTCTCGGTGCACCGTGTATTTTTAAAGCTTCTCTGTTACTATTATTCGAAAAATAACTAAGTAGGTGTTATTCGTATGAATAATATTTGGAATATACTTGTTATTTTTGTATGATTTATATTCGTCATCCTTCAGATTGATCCACTAACATCAAAAGTCATTTTGGAGGCCTAAACAACGTTACAATATTTATGTTTAATGAAACTTTTCATTTTTCATTTATATGATACTCTGTGCCTATTCCGCAGGTACCTATCATGTTTATATACTAATAACAATATTAATCTTGTATTTTTAACGCAATATTTAGCTCTTTTTATTGTCTTTTTAAAGATAATTTAGAATATCAGATTTATAAGCAACTTTAACTTACCATATATGTTTTAAGTACACCTGCATATATGTATATATGTACATAGCTTATATGTGTATAGTCTAGCTCCAGTAGCAAACACATACGAATGTGGCAACGGTTACATAGCTACATTAAGCTGCCATTACGTACGTTCGTGTATTTAATATTCCGGACTCCAAGGCCGCCAAGCATCGTCAATCAAATTTAGATATCAACAGAATCTCATCAACATATAATTAGTGCCACAACCTTGAACACAGCAGATCGTATACATGTATAGGAAACAATGTACTGCATGGCATGTGCGTGGTATTCGTTATTATTACCACATCGTCACGCCAGCTCTAAACGGAGTACGCAGAGAACACCACTGCCAAATATCTCTGTCCTTACAAACCAGACGTGCTTCTTCTACATTCATCATTTCCTGCATCATACATTAGTCGTTTTTAAAGAAATTCCAGCCGTTTAGTGATTTTCATCTTCGCAATCTTTTCTATTTTCCCATTGTCGTACACTGGTCTACAATGAGTAGGGCTAAGGTCAGAAAGGCAATGTGGTTATGTACAACGCTGGATAAGTGGAGGTTAGAAGAGAATTTCAAAATCGGGGTGTGTGAATGAAGATAATGATGAATGTGGCAGAAGCGCGTCAGGTCAGTAAGGATAGATATATTAGCCGTTAGATGCTCTCTGCTTACCTCATAAGTAACCTGGCATTATGACACATTATTAATTATGCCAAAAATTAATTAGTATTATTTATAACAATTGAATTTTACAGCCAATATTATAAGAATGTACACAATAGACATGTGGAGCTGCAGTGGCGCGGCCGCCGGACTGGATCTTTAATCCCACTCAGTTCAATAGAGAGATTATGGTTGAAAGCGAAGTGCGCTGGCGTGCGAGACTCTACTTTAGTCCTCATCTCCAATAAGCTACGAAGCATCTCTGATCTGGGGTACAATTATTATTGTCTGAATATCGTTACGTTCATTTTCAATAGTATTCGTTGTTAATGCAAAAAAGAAATTAAAAATTAATACATTTACAAGTTAAAGCAATAAGGTGTTCAATTATGTATAAATATGTATTCAACGTACATATTTACGTATACAGACGGCTTCGTTGGTCCATTTTTCTAACTGAGGTTTTCTAGTAGTGACTGAGTCTGAATTGTACCTGATGAATGGCGATAGGCGAATCTATTCCATTGTGGGACCTAAACGTAATGGGTGAAAAGCGAAAGTGTCCTATACTCCTCTGCCTACCCTTTCGGGGATTACAAGCGTGATGTTACGTTGTCCCTTATCGTGACCTACAAAGCTATGCAAATTTATACTAGATTTTTTTATATTAGGAACTTCATTACTATTATTAATTAAATCAAAATTTTAAACACATTCCATCTATTAATTACATTTAATATAATATTTTCTAACACAATTACAAATTGACTGCCACGTGGGTCGAGTGGTAGCAAGCGTGACTGCCGATATGGAGATCCTGGGTTCAAATCCCAGCTCGGGTCGGTACTATTGGAATTTTCTAATTTAGAATTTCTAAAAGTGACTCTGAGTCTGGATCTGTGTCTGGTGTATGGCCATAGGCTTTCCATACGACTTAAACGTAACTGGTGAAACGTAAGAGTGTATTACACTCCTCTGCCTACCTCTTCGGGGATTACAGACGTGATGTTACAATTACAAATTACACTAATTAATATCAATCTCTGTCTTGCATGATTTGATTACGAGCAATCTAAAATGTAAAAACATCAATTCACCCCTTGTTATTCCAGACAGATATGCTCCACACATCCGTCAGTGTAATGTGGCTGTAACATGTGCGATTTAATTGGCATGCCCGTTATATTTACGAAATCAATTTCATATATTGCATGACGCGGCAATCGTTAATGGTCTCATTGGATTTGCGTTGTTTAAATCATACTACAGACTTGGTACATAAAACTGTGGCAATCTAATATTTATTGTATAACCATAATATTAAAACAATTTTACTTTAATTAAAAACAATTAATAAAAAATGTGTATATACCAGGTTAAATATTATACATAATACATATAATAATCGTAATTGGAAACGAAAAGTTGAAGGTCGACCTCAATGGCGTTCTGTTGGAGAGGCCTATGTCCAGCAGTGGACAGGAACAGGCTGATGACTATAATGAAATAATAATACAGTACTGAATACAAAACAAGCACGTCATGTTTGCAAGGATAGAGATATTTTGTACGCGCTGCTTTCTGCTTACCCCGCGAAAGGCCTGGTATAATGATTTAATAATTATAATTAATTTACGTAATACATTTATATTTAGAATAAGCCAAAAGAATGGTTTTTACGTATTTTATAAGATTATTAAAAGCATAGATTTGTTATATGTGCCTACACATTATTAGAAAATGAGCGTGTAGGCTAAAAGACAAAGCGTAATAATGCTTAAAATAGGTAAGACCACCAGATCAGTTCTGTTAACACAAGACTATTTATGACAACGGCGTGCGTATCTTGTTCACTTACTCAATTTTTGTTCATAGCTGTATCTATATTTACAATCGCACAATAGTCTTATAATATATATATTTCATAACTGTGAGTTCTTAGTCCTTTATTCAACATGAAGAATTCTTATCAATTTCCAAAACTTTTTTAATATACAGAAACTTTTTCATTCGACAAATAAAATAATATTTTCTTCTGCAAACTGAAAATTGAAAGATGTAACTTTTGCTTTTGCCTGTTTAAATATAAAATGGTACTTTATTAATTTGTAGCGAAGAATCCCGGTGTTGTCATTGGCAACATTAATACATTAAGGTAACTATGTAGGTACCTACTGAATGACTATTAATTTTTCTTTTTGTGAAAAGCGTGGTACTAACATACTAACCGTTACCAATGCGTTTTCATACTACACAATTCGCTTACAAATGGCTACTAAGGCTAAGCTACTGGCGTTTCGTAATAACTTAGCTATATTAAAACATATAAAGCGGTTCGACCTTTTGTGCGCAGACAATACTTAGCCTTCAGAGGTCTTCAAATCGACAATTAATCTAAATTAGTTGTTAATTAGACCGGAACGTTTCAATACAATACTGGTTATGAATGCTATAGACGGCAAAAATGAATGACATCAAATATCTGACTGTGGAGCTGACTGCTGAGCCAGGGTCGTGGGTTTATATTCGGGGAATATTTTGTATGAAATATATTTATACAATATTCATGTGAAAAAGAAAAAAATGTATAACTACGTATATATTTTCATAAATGTATATAATACGTAATATACGAGTATAGTGTGTCAGACGTCTGTTCACTATAGGTACCACAAGTTCTGCTTACTTTGAGATGGTCGTGTGCGAAAGTGTTCTAAGAAATTTATTATTTTTATATAATACGAAAGGTAGTTATAATTTTTTTAAGTAACCGTACCTACAGTACTTTTGAAGTGTAACTAAGATTTGTTGATATTAAAATGTTGCAGTGCGGATATTGAAAACGAGGCTTAAATCGTCTTGTCACGTGAGACAGCTATCAGTGTTTAAACCTGCTTCGAAACTTAAAGTATCACGAAGGACGTCGTGACCTTTAGTACCTATATTATTAGTAAAAGTTCAATTCACAAACATTTTATTGGACTCTACAGCTCTATTTCTTTCCAAAAATTCTCTTCGGGGTCGGATGCGCACGTCCATTGGTAGTAGAAATCTTTTGAGACTATTGTGTTCTTTTACTCTTCATATAAAAAGTTTTTTTTACGTTTTATCGAAACTATGTGGGTAGTAAATAATTATTGATGTTATCTATGATGTTTCAAATAAAATATCTTTTGAATTGTCAAATCAGGACCGTCTGAACTTCTAAATTGAGTATTTTAAGGGTTCTTAACTAAAGGTTAGATTAGTTCTGGTGGATGAGATATTCCAAAAACATGTCTAATTAAATTTTTTGTACTTGAATATTATTATACTATCACGTCGTATCCTTTAAAGGGTAGTCAGAGTGCATAGAGTGGCACATATTTCGAACGCTTTCGGAGACTTTTGGTACTTACATACTCGTTTTTGTTCTTGATTGCTGCATGTAAATTTCTTTGTTTTGCTTAAAATGTTGACATTCAGAATATAATACTATTTAAAAGCGGTTCGCGACGCCTCCACGCAAGATGTGTACAGATGACAAGAAACTGTAATGGATAACATCCGCACAGACCCATTACGTTGACGCGAGCTTCCTTTCACTAATCTTCAGCCTCCTTTTATTGGCTCCTAAATTAATCAATTGCTGCGAGTGTTTGTTTAGCTTCCTATACGGGTGGTTAAAGAAAAATTGCTGTTTTCTACGACACACTCGGGTAAAATAAAGGTGGGAATAAAAACAGATTAATTAAAACTCCAATGCTCGCATGGTTCGGACATGTATAGATGTTAGTATAGATATTGTACAATACAAATATTGATGGATGTAAGGGGCGATGATGGCTATGACGCTCCTATCTTAATTAAATAGGTTAGTTACTGGGTAATGGGAGTCACGACTGTGAGGATAGAGATATTTATCACTCGGTGATCTCTGCCTACCCTATAAGGTAAAAAGCGCAATGGTGTAATAATAATAAAAAAATATCATAATATTCTAATGGATAGGTATTATTGATTATTTGGTTTGAAAGTTTAGTAAATATTTGTAAATATTATACCCGAGTGTTTGTACTCTAAGTTGCTTCCGTACAGATTTAGCTTTTAGCATTCGAAATATCCTTTATTTTGATAAGATTTCCAATGTACGGTTTAAGTATATAGAAATAGGACATGGTAAATAAATGTTGTACTGCTACTGCGATAAAATACCTCTTGCATACTGCATACGATATATAAATAATATGTTGGCAACGTCCTTCCTTTCAGTGTTACTCGTAACATATTATCCAATATCGGTCTTCATTCATCATTTTTATCAGTACACGTTGGCCGGGCCTTTGTGCTAGGTCTCACAATTATACAATACACATACGCGAATAAAATATAAGCCTAACTACTATATAACAAGTTTTGTTACCTATTAAACTTTAACAATTTACGAAATATTACATTATCTCTGTCTAGCCCTATAGGGACTGTATCTGGACTATCCGTAGTGGATTTGACGTGACGACATAATAGTATTCATATCATTTTCAAATTTATATTATAATTTTAATGGAAACCTTAATAAGATATTAATGTAACACAGAAAACGATAAGTGTATTTCTATGTTGATGTGATACGACATTTCCATCCAGTTGTTTCAGTCGTGTTCAAGTTATTATTGTACGTTAAAAACGTTCCTACAGCGTGCACGAAAATGATAAAGCATTGTTTTAAATTTCGAAAACACAATTTATCACAACCGCCGATACATGAGGCATTCATTTGTAGGTATTTGTGGTGCAATGATGCAATTTTCAACTGGTCCACGATGATTAATGGGAAGATATTTACAGATCAAAATAAATATCTCTGAAAGCAATATAAATATATACATATACCTAAACGAAACTAAATAGCTGTTCAAACCCATGGCGCGCACCTCTTTACAAAAGTGCGTTTTAAATTTAAATATCACTTGCTAACGGTGAAGGAAAA